>JACDJE010000024.1:1959991-1971548 GCA_016647715.1 Pavo muticus
AAAAAAAAAAAAAAAAAAAAAAAAAAAGAGGGGGTGGATATCATCATTTTTGGCCACGAGCCATCCCTGGAGCTTTCAAAGTAGCCTGTGAACATCGCTGCCGGCTCTGTGTCAGTACCACAGACAGCAGCCCTGGCCAATCGCTGCTTTTCTCAATGGCCCATTCTGCGTTTTGGAATACTGGAGAGCAGATGAGGAAGTCAGTCTTTTATTCAGCACGGCAATCTTGGGAAAAGGGAAATGAAATTACAAGCTGGAGTCCCTGGGCAGCAGTGAAAACAAGAAAATCCAAACAAGCAAAAAATAAAAAAAAGGGAAAAAAATCTCAGTTTCTCGAAGTGAGAGGAAGGATGTTGGTGGGTGGGTAACAAAGAGCAAGGGAGGGGAAGAACAGAAGGAGAATCTGTTATGTTTGGAAGATGTGGGAATCATCAACACAGATGTTGCAGGAGAAAGCGACTGAGAAGCTGAATGGGACTTGCAGAGGTTCACCATTGGGTACATGCTTAAGGACATCACTAAATGGAAATCTGGATGTGGGAGCAAGAAATAACCATGCGGGATCCCCAGGCAGCATCAGTTTCTGTCCAGACTGACATCACAGGCTTTTCCACTGAACGAAATCACTGCTTTTCCTGAGTACGAAATGAGTCAGGGTAACTTCAGATCTTAGCATTTGGCCTATGCAGATTAAGAGTAGTAGAAAGGAATAAATAAAACATGGCATACTCAAGGGTGACTAAGGGCTGGAAGAGAAGCAAAGAACAGTGTGGGGGAAGGAAAAAGGGCTATGGTGAATGGTGAGGAGGGGCTCCAGATGAACTGCTTACTAGGGCAGCCTGATGAAGCCCCTTGAGAGACATTTAGGGGGATATGGCTTCATTGCCCTGGTCACAGAGCATGCATTAGCAGGGATAAAGGATAAGACATTCCCATGCCCATGGTAACTGAGTGATAGTGCTTTTTTCTTTTTTCTTTTTCTTTTGTCCTTCCAGCTTGGATACAGTCTGGAGCAAAGTTTGTTTCTCACTGAGCATATTGGCGGCACTTAGAAAACCAGATGCCCAGTACCAATTGCAGACTCCATACACCCTGCTACTGAACAGCACTGAAAGAGGCAAAGCAGTGAATGAGGTGAAAAAAGAAAAAGATTGAAATCTGGACTGAGTAAGAACAAAGGAAAGGGTGGGATGATTTGAAAATCAAGTTGTCCCCTATTTTTGATTGCTTCATACCTTGTTTTAGCTTTGGCCTACATAACTAAAATGGAGAATGACAAGGTGCCAGCAGAGACAGGTATTTTTTGGGTTATTTGCATGGATCATCCGTTTGTTGCATGGCTACTGTAGGAAATGCAACACCACGAGCCGACATATATAATTGTAGAGAGGGGGGATGAATAAACGTGTTTCAAAGAACAAGGAGAATTCTAAATGTCAGCAAGGGGGTATATGACTCACTCATTGGGAAAATACTATTATTGGATACGTAAGTAGGACTGTACAAAGCAGTAAGAGGAGAGATGCTACTAGAAAAAAAAAAAGGAGAATTAATAAGTATAGGTAGCATTTAGATAAGTGACAGTGAATGAATGAGGAGATGCAACACGAGCCAACACAGGGCCTAGAGTGAAAGCAAAGGGAGAATGCAGGGTGAGAGTGGTGAAGGATAAAAAGAGAGTGACTATGGAAGACAAGGAGGAGCGTTATTGAAGACTGCTGAAGTACAATGGAACAGATGAGTGTTTGTTAAAGACTCAACTGAGCTTTTGGCAGAATAATGGTGACAAAATGTTTCTATTCTACTGACTTGGGGATTAAGGAAATAAATGAGGTGGAACTTGATGAGGGGAGAGGAAGTGGCTGTGCTGAGGAGGCAGGAGGAGGCCCAGGAATCAGCAGGAGCTGGCCCCTGCAGAGGTGGGTGAGGTCAGAAAGCTGTGATGGATGAATGGTGTGGAGGAATACCACCCCGAGCACACATCTTTTCAAGAGTGTTTAATTATAACAGCCGGTGTTGTATAGATTACAAACATGGTTGAAATGAACAATAAAGGATAAAGGAATTTTGCATGAGTCCAAGCTAGGCACTGAGAATAACTGACTTATGCTCCTACTACCTTCACTGGCAATGTTGCAGGTTTCTTGAGCCCAGAACACGTCTAACTTGAAACCTATAGATTGCCAAATGCAGGGCACCATCCCAAAAGGCCTACCCCATAGGTTTAGCTGGTCATTCCAGCAGCCTGAAATGCTGCCTGCCAGCATGTCCACCCAAGCAGAGCCCAAGAAGTGCAGCCACTTTGTTGGATGGATCTATGTGGTTTGCAGCAGAGGCAAAGAGAATGGTGGTCCCGGAGGAGGAGGTTTCGAGAGGCTTGCGTCCAGCTGGGAGCAGCACCAATTGTGTTATTGGTTGTGAAACCCCAAATTTCCAGTGAGTTGCTTTTCTGGCTGGATTGGGTTGATGGAGTCTGTAGAGAGACAGATGTAGGTGGATAATGGGGAGAGGGGGTGGTGAGTGGCATAGCTACTGCCTTAGTGAGAGGGAAAGATGCCATGTAAGTACTGCCAGTTCCCATTCAGTGAGCAAATGGTGAGTCAGGGGCAGATACTGACTCAGCAAGAAGGCGGCGGGCTGGGTGGGTGGCAAGAGCACCCTGGCCGGCTCGGCACACACTGGTCGGCCACGCTGCTGTGCTCAGTTCCCCATGGGAAAGGTGCTCCCACATCTCTATTTGTCCCCTGCCTATGAAATTCCAGTGGCTGGAGCTTTGGAAAGGGCCTCTTGCCATGGTTTCTGGTGGGACAAAGCAAAGAACATTTTTTCCTGGTGTGTTTGCTTGCCAATGGTGCCTCTCTACAAGGGGTGATAGTAAGAGGGGAAGAATAAAAACAGTTGATAGAGGGAGGTAGAGAGAGTCCTTCAGCCTGCCTCACCCCAAAGAAATCATTCGTGTAGGCAGGAAGTTGGTGAGAGGTGGGAGGAGGGAGAGAGAAAAGAAAGAAAGGAAAAAAAGAAATGAGGTAGAAACGAGAGTGAGAGAGAGAAAATATTTGAGAGATGAAAAGAAATTACCATACGGCAGGATCCTGTTATTCAACCTAATTTTCAAAGGACTGCAGCTGTCGCACTGAGATAATCTGTTAATTATAACAGTCATTGTGTTTTGGCAATGGAAGAAAAAAAAAACAGTTCTAAACAAGGCAAGGTAGTGGAGAATAGAGAGGGGAGGCGTGGCTGTGTCAAAATGCATGTCAGATGTTAGCTTGAAATATAGGTGGGTGAGCTGGCCAGGAAGAGGGTCTCTCCCAGTGGGGCTGAGGACAGAGGGGAGACGGAAGCAGCCATGTGGAAATGTAACATCCTGCCTAGTGTGGTGCTACTAGCTCTAGGCATGCACTGACCAGAGGAAGAGCTCAGAGGTCCTGCAGAGTCTGTTAGAATGTGCTGCTACAGCTTTTCACTCTTGGTTTATCAGAAGGAGATTCTCCATGTCCTTGCAAACCTTTTCCTCTGCTTCTGCCTCATGTCAGAAGAGAGGAGAGAGATGTCACTGCTGGTGAGGGAACCTCTTTCAGACCCTTGTTCAGGGGAAGGGTGGCTGGATGCTGAAAGCATGTTGAAGGATGCTGGAATGCCAATGACCAGCAAGAATCTGCTGATGTGGAGGTATTCTCCACTGGATGACTGGCCTCTAGTGCAACGTGTGAAGTGATTTCAGTCCTCAGCCAGCCCAGGACCTTTGTGATTCCTTAGGCTCTGAGTCCCTTCCTAACTTCCAGGTTTGCTGGGGACATATTTAGTATCCAGAAATACCAGAGGGTTGTTTAACTTGAGTGAGGGCATCTCTCAAATGACTTGTGGGCAAACCATTCTCAGCCAGCCCAGTGAAAACCAAGAGCTGCTGTTGTGTGATACAGAGCAGAAAAGTCAGTACAGGACAGCAGAGGAGCCGTGGGGACCCTGAGGGGGTGGGGGGTCTTCACAAGGACATGACATGCAGCTGTGAATTTCTCCTGGCCTCATGCAGGACATGCTGCCCTCCCCTGCAGCCATGCCTGGTACATGCCAATGCTCATAGCCTGCTCCCTACAGCAGGCAGCCTCTCATGTACACAGGCACAGCACCCTGCTCCCTGCAGGGATTCACATCAGGACGCAAATGCAAGATCTGTGCTTCCCTCATTTCCTACAGCACTTCTTACATCCACACATGCTCACAACCATGGCCATCTCCTGTTATCCACACACACCCACAGACATCCCACACTCCTGCCCCACTCCCTGCAGTGTTTCACATACAGCCAGCACTCCCACCCCATTTTTGATTCATGCAAACACATGCATATGCACAGGCACTCCTGAGCAGCGCTTTCCCTGGTTCCCTATGGCAATTCCTGCCCCCAGGAGTCAACACTCACTCTGCTTCATAAAGCGATTGCCCCTAACTCCTCCCTCCTGGCTTGCACACCCATCTGAGCACCTACAGCAACTCCTCCACAACCAGACCACCTCCACTTGCAGCTCAGAGCCAACACTGCTACCCCATCCTTCGTAGTGACTCATGCGCACACACACATGGATGCACAGGCACACACACGCAGATGCACACGCAGAGCCCACCTTTCTGCTGCCCTCCCCATGGTGGGTCTCCATGGACAGACACATGGAGCCCACGCTCCCTCCCTATAGCCGGAAGAAATTATTCCTCCGCCCTTCCACTGCCAATGTCTGAGCTCATTGGGTGACAACAAGGAGAGTGATGTTTCCCAGGCCCCTCTTTCCCCTGAGGCAAGAGCAGTGAAGGCGGCTTTATCACTGCTAATATTTTTATGGGACCTGTAATCTCCTGACACCGTCTTCTTCTCAGAGAATGCTGTTCCCCAAGCCTAACCCCCCTGCACACGCTCCCACAAGTTGCTGCTGTTGGCTGTCTGGGTGGTGCTGGCCCGATGCAAATACCCCTTAATCTTCAATAATCATATTAATATAAAAGGTAACCATCTCACTTTGGAAAAACAAAAGCGGCTCTCTGGCCTGCCAGGGAAGCAATGGCATATGAAAGACCTTTCTGCCAGTGTTTATCCCTTTAAAATGATTTACGCTTCTAAAGCTCTCTCTTTTCTTTCATGCTTCTGAGCTGCTTCATTTTCCTCCCCTGAGCTTTCGCATTCTCTCTTTCTTGCTGCCTAACAAATTAGGCATCTAATCGCAGTTGGGGAGGCATGGTGGGAGGGCGGGGGGTTGGGGGGGTATCTACAGCACTGTGCTGTTTTGTTCATGGTTAGACTTTGAGCTGTTCGGCCTTGCAAAGATTTGAATTCAGTGTCTTAGGTTTTTGCTTGAGCTTGGGTGTGTGTGTATGATGGATGTAGCTTTGGGTCACCTGAACTCTTCTCATGTCCCAGACTGGCCAAGAATCAGCAGGGATGCACAGCAAGGCCTGGGCAGTCATGCACCCATCCTTTGTGATAGGACTAGCAGAAACGGTTTCAAACTAGAACAGGGGAGATTTAGATTGGATATAAGGAAAAGGCTTTTTACAGCAAGAGTGGTGAGGCACTGACACAGGCTGCCCAGAAAGGTGGTGGCTGCCCCATCCCTGTAGACATCCAAGGTCAGGCTGGAGGGGCTTTGAGCACCCTGATCTAGCTGTAGGTGTCCCTGTTCATTGCAAGGGGGTTGGATTAGATGAAGATTAAAGGTCCCTTCCAACTCAAATGATTCTGTGATTCTTTATGCAAGGCACTGCTGGCCCCAGCTGGCGTTTGAGCTCTGTGAGTTCCTTTGCAGCATTTCCCTGTGAGAAGCAGCTGAGATGGTGTGTTGGTTTCGTGGGCTTCCTCACCACAGTGTCCTTCTGGTGTGCCAGAGTTTTGGGCTTCCTCACATCAAAGGGACAGCTGGAGTCTGGGAGCTTCCTCTCTGCTCATGGCAGAGCCCACACAGCTTTCAGAGCAGCAGGAGCTGTGGATTTGTATGGTGAAATGAACCAGCCCAGAGTCGAATCACAGGATTTCTATTGCAGCAGAGCTCTGCCAAAACTCACAGAGCCTCTGGCACTGAGTGGCCAATATTCAGCAGGACCCATTGATAGCAATCCAGACTGTGTAAGGGATGAAGGCTTTGATGGCTCAGTGACATAAAAACAGCTTTTACTATGTAAGTTTCCATGGTGGTTCTGTAGATTGTTGGGGTTTTTTTTTCTGATTTTTTTTTTCTTTTTATGCTTTTGCCTAAACCAGCTTGTCTGTCCTCTAGACTTTTTGAGCCTAGAGGGCAAATTTCAAACAAATGTGATGATGATTTGATGCTGAGAACTCTTTGTTTGTTTTTATGTATTTTTATTTTTTATTCTTTTCTGGAAATAGTTGGATAAAATAGATAAGAGAGAAAGCCTTTCTTCTTTTCTCTTCATAGGTCATGTCAGACTGGGCTTTGGGCAACCTGGTCTAGTGGAAGGTGTTCCTGCCCACAGCAGGGGGCTGGAACTGGATGATCTTTATGGGGCCTCCAACCCATACCATTCTATGATTCTATAGAGTAATAAAGAAACCTTCAAAGAGTCCCATTAAAAAAAGAGTTCTGTGTGAGCTCAACCCTTAGTGGACATCAGAAAAACCAGAGTGGAGGACATTTTCTCTCTTCCTCTCTCTCTTACGCAAGTGGCTCCCACGTCACAAATCCTCAGGTCATCAGGTTTCCCGTTGTCACTTCTCTTTGTCTCAATCTTCTTGGGGTTTCTCGGATGCCACTGGGCACAGCCACAGCTTCTTTACTGTGCAACATGATGTTAACATGATGTTAAATGGGAGCATCCCCAGAGGCAGTGGGGAGAGAGGGAAGGGGCTGCTGTTGGGTAGTGGCACACCCATGCTGCGTGTTTCTTCCATGGCCCTGTGCTTTCACCAGAGCCAAGGGCAAAAGCAAGGACCATCTCTGGCCATCCTGGTGGGAAGATGGAAGCACAGACATTTGAAGCAGCCAGAGATGCCAACAGAGCATTGTGTATCACAGAAATTATCAAGCAGGCATGGATAGTAGCAGCTCCCAGTTTCAAGCCCCACTGGGAAAGGCAGCTCCCCTTTTTCTGGAAAGCTGTTAGTGAAATCTTGGAAGGACTTTGAAGACAAAACGGCAGAGCATTTTAAAGGTGGCATTTGCACCCTGAGGCCTCCTGGCAGCATGCTGAGTTGGGAGGAGTGCTGATTCCCGGCCTCAGCACAAAGTAGAAGAAAGCAGCAGGAGCTTTGGCCTGGTTTCGGGGTGTCCCCAGAGGAGCCAAGAATGTTTGGCGGGTTTTTAATGCATGCATTTCAAATGTAAGGCTCTTAGCACCGTTTAAGGAATGGTAGAATTAAGTGCTGGCTTTTTCAGTGCACTGGGCCCCAGGAGGACAAGGCTGACAAGGTCAAGATTGCAGGGCCAAACTGCTGCTGTATGTGGCTTTTCTGGTTGTGTTTTCATGCCGTGCCTCCTAGACCTCGCATCCTCCCTCAGCCACAGTCCATCTACCTCCCAAGCTCTCAAGTGGCCTCCATTCCCCACAGAGAATTATAGAATTATATAATCATATAATGGCTTAGGTTGGAGGGGACCTTAAAGATCATTAACCCCCAACCCCCTGCTGTGGGCAGGGCTGCTAGCTACCAGCTCAGGCTGCCCAGGGCCTCATCCAACCTGGGCTTGAGCACCTCCAGGGATGGGACACCCACAGCTTCTCTGGGCAGCCTGTGCCAGTGTGGTGAGGCACTGGAACAGCCTGCCCAGAGAAGTTGTGGGTGCCCCATTCCTGGAGGCATTCAAGGCCAGGCCCACATCATTCCTGTCCATAATTTCAGTATTTGTATTTGAATCCATCCTCATACCTGGCTATCTAACTAATGACTGCACTCTTGCATGACCTGCTGTGCCACTTTGATCTCTGAAGTGAAGGGCTGTTCATGGCTATCAGGATACCTACCTCCTGACTCAAATTCAGGGCTTCCCCTACTCCATCTTCCTCTAAACCTCCCTGTTCTCTCCTCTTCTCAAGATGAAACATTCTCATGGTTTTCAGCTGTTCCCCAAACACTTCAGAGCAATGGAACACCAATAACACTGAGACATCCATTGATAGAGCATAAACCAGAGATGAATCGTTGGGAGTTTGGAGCTGATGGGTTTAATTTGTGCCAGCCAAGGGAGGGTACAGCCATTCATGGGTACAATGCCACCCCTATTCCTTGATGCTCCCACATATGTGAGGATTGCCAGGAGTAAAGGCAAGCTGTAGGAGTTATCTAGTGTTAAAATGAAAAGTTCTGGAACTTGACAGCCAGGTGAACCCAATAAATGGTGGTGGTATCCTTGCATCTGTCTTATGAAACAGATGCCGTGTCTTGCTTTTTCATTTCACCTATGCACAGCCTCCCTCCAAGCAAGCCTCTCCACAACTCATGCCTCGTCTTTCTTCAACTTTTATCTAAGCTGTAGTTGCTTACCTCTGCTCTCCCTGCCCACCCTCCATCCCAGTGATATCTTGCTGTGTTGCCTGGGAAGCAAAAGAGAGAAATAGCCAACTCTGCTGTCAGCACCTTTTGGGCCAGCAGTAAGGACATAGTGTTGCTTCCTTGTACTGCTGGACTCTGACACTGTCTGAATTATGTTCATTTGGCTCGGAACAGCTGAGGGAGGGTATGGTGCTGATCTTCTATCCCTGGTCTCCCCTTGTCTATGTCAGGGAGCACTGAAGGCTTCATGAAAGGCAAAGCAGGGCTATGGTGGAGTTGAAGACTGGCACATCAATGGCTTTGCTGAGACAGGGACTGATGGCCCCGATCTGAGATGAAATAGGGTTCTCAGCCATGAGCAGGGGTGGTGAGGCCACAGTTTGGGCTGCCCTCAGGGCCCTTGAGATCAGTGAGACAGTGGGGATACAGGAGTTGTTGGGGGAAGAATGGAAGAGGTTAGTGTATTTCTTGTATTACAGCCATCATGGGGATCCAAGGAAACCAATAAATCTGGCTTAAGGAATGATTTGGGCCCTTCTTTGCCCTGCAGCTGAGGCAAGGTTGCAGAGGTTGGAGGTGGATGGGAAGTAGGTCTTCTCTGCATGGCCCCTGTGTTTTTGACACATACCAGGGACAAATATCATCTTCATTTCCTTCCACTGCCTGACCCAGCCACCTCTTTCCTTTCCAGGCTGCTAGAATATCTCCCCCACCAACCCCTCTTTGTGTTGCCTGAGAGGAATGAGGATGGGTCTCAGCAATTGCTGGGGCTGCTGCAGGGGAATGTGTTCATGGTCCCAGTGTTGCTCTCTGTGCACCATGGACAAGCCACAGCAGGCAATGACAACTTCAGCACAGCATTTGGAACGGGCTGTGCTGTTCCAGAAGGGAACAAAGCAAAGGGGCTGAGGGGACAAGACGGGACTTGAGCTGGGGAATATCAGAGGTTTGTGGGTACCAACCTATGGAGAGCCAAATGTGCCTCCTCTCTGATGCATTTGGGGCAGCAGTATCAGGAAATGGTTTCTCATTGGATTATAAGGCTGAGAAACAAAGCAACAGACTGCAAAAACCCCTGCCTTCTGCATCAGTGCTGGCTGATGCAAAGCTGGGCGTGAGGCAGCAGCTGGAGGCCATCATATGACAACCACAAATGACTCAAGTTTGGCAGTCTCAGCTGTGGGGTACAAAGATTTTATCTTTTCTTTCAGTCTAGCTCTTCTCCCCCCTCCTCTTCTCCATCTTGGCTTTCCTTTTTGGATTACTGAATATTTAAGTGTTTCTCCGTGACACTATCTCTGATCCCTTAATCCAGCTGGCCTGGTAATTCCACAGACCCAAATCAGCTCAGATTTCTCCACAAATGTAAGCCTTGTTCCTTAAGGGTTCACTCCTCCTTCATTTATCTTCCTTCATTTTACTTCTGCCCTTTGTGGTTCTGTGCTAGAAATTGGTTCAGCTTTTGCAGCAAAACCTTCAGTATTTTAAGTGAGCAACCTTCCCCCAAAATAAAAGGGTCAAGAGGGAATCTTTATTCTTCACTAAGAATCCTTTTTTTTTTCTTTTCTCTCTTGTTTTGTTCCTGCTCCCCTCTCCCCCCTCAATTAAAAATAAAGCCCAGTCCCCACATTTTCTCTGCTGTATGAAATGATTTCCTCTGCACTGCCTGAGGGCACTCCTTCCGGGCTCCCTTCTCAGCACAGTGGGAGAAGGGCTGAAACCATGGCCGGAGGGAAGGTTTTATTCAGAGAGGTGGTGGATCCCTCGTCCCTAGAAACATCTAAGGTCAGCCTGGAGGGGCTCTGAGCACCCTGATCGAGCTGTAGGTGTGCCTGTTCATTGCAGGGGTGTTGGACTAGATGGCCTTTAAGTGTCCCTTCCAACTCAAATGATTCTATGATACCAGGTTGCCCTTCCTAGTCAGGACCAGGAGCTTGCCCAGATCCCACAGATACATAAGGGCAAACGTCACTTTGTCCTTGATTCCTGGAAGGTGTCTGTTTCCACATAGGAACAGCATTCATAGCCCCCAGATAGAGTGGGCACAGCAGGAAGGTGGAGGCTGTATACACCTCTTTGGTGGGTGGGGTGGATGAATGATGTCCTTTAACTCAGTACTGCTAGTATTGTTGGTGGGAGACTGGAGGCTGGTATTTGACATGCTGCCTACATCCAATCCCTCTGTATGCTGCAGCCGGGCTGGCTCACCTCAACAGCCTTGTCCCTGCACAAAAAGGCAGGAAAAAATTTTAGAGCACAAGTGGTTACACGTGGCTTGAATTATTTATCCCTCCTGCAGTAAGGAAGGGAGGAAACAAATAAAAAAGTGTTGCCTTTTTTTTTTTTTTAATTTTGTTATGGGGCTTGTATCCATTTTCATTGCTTCATGCATTCTATGTACATGATTTCCAGGCAGCTAAAAATCATTGGCTTTAGCTGTGCTTGGGGCTTGCCTTTATTTACACTAGGAGTTCTAAGCCAATCGCAATAGCAGCTGTATGTTTCCCAGCCTCCCCCCCCTTCCCCTTCTGCCTCCACTCCGCTGCCTTCCCCCACGTCCCTGGCTGTGATTACATTGCATAACAGAGCCTGGTACCCTTCAGCATACCCCTGATATAAAACTATACGTTGTGAGGGTTCCCTTCTCAAAGGCTTATCAGCGTGGCAGGAGGTCCCATTCCCCCCTTGTGAGCATCCCCTACAATTCTATCTTTTCCCCATCTCCCTCTTCTCACGAAACCACACTGTCTACATTCTTATTGCAAAGACCCCCCCCAACTGATGCCTCTTCTTGTCTCCTGTGTGCTTTCTTTTCCAGATTCCAGTGACAGATGGATCTCTCTCATGTGCACTTGCTCTTTCCCTCTCTGTATTTTTGTTTTCAACATGTTTGATCTGAAGCTCTGAAGCTTCTCAGAAGGAACCTGGGAGAAAAGGAAAAGAAGGAGGAGGAACTGAAGGGAGCGTGAGCGACAGAGGAGGCAGCCTTGCCTTATTCTTCCAAATCA
Organism: Pavo muticus; assembly: GCA_016647715.1. NCBI lineage: Eukaryota > Metazoa > Chordata > Aves > Galliformes > Phasianidae > Pavo > Pavo muticus. Next base: position 1,971,494 of record JACDJE010000024.1, read on the forward strand.
CACCGTGGAGGGGCGGGGGAAGACCCGAGGGGGGAGGGTTTGGGTTTATTTTGGG
>JACDJE010000024.1:1971994-2064880 GCA_016647715.1 Pavo muticus
TTTTTTTTTTTTTACTTTTTACCTTTTTTGGTCTGATGAGGGCACCACTGAAGACCATGATGTGCCTGGGGTTTTGGGCAGCTGCCCTGCTCTGCTTGTTTTCCCCTGGCACCGTGCGGGGTGACTGCTGGCTGATTGAGGGGGACAAAGGCTATGTGTGGCTGGCCATTTGCAGCCAGAACCAGCCCCCATATGAAACCATCCCCCAGCACATCAACAGCACGGTGCATGACTTGCGTTTGAACGAGAATAAGCTCAAAGTGGTGCTGTACTCCTCCCTCAACCGCTTCGGCAACTTGACTGATCTGAACCTGACCAAGAACGAGATCTCTTATATTGAGGATGGGGCTTTCATGGGCCAGACAAACCTCCAGGTCTTACAGCTGGGCTACAACAAACTTACGAACCTGACAGAGGGCATGTTGAGGGGCATGGCCCGGCTCCAGTTTCTATTTGTGCAGCACAACCTGATTGAGCTGGTCACCCCTACTGCCTTCTCTGAGTGTCCCAGTCTGATTAGCATTGACCTGTCCTCAAACCGTCTCAGCCGTCTGGAAGGGAACACTTTCACCAGCTTGAGCAATCTTATGGTGTGTGAGCTGGCAGGTAACCCCTTCAACTGTGACTGTAGCCTCTACAGCTTTCTTAACTGGTTGGCACTCTTCAACAACGTAACCAAGAACTACGACCGGCTCCAGTGTGAAACTCCACGAGAGTTTGCTGGGTACCCGCTCCTGGTACCTCGGCCTCACCACAACCGCAATGCCATCACCATCTTCCAGTCTATGTGCAGAGGTGGCACCATCCCCTCTCTCTCCAGGGTCAACCCCACTCCTTATACCCCTGACTCCCAGCGAGACCTGGATGAGGGCTCAGCCATCAGTCCTGGAGACTTCCTCTCTGTCAAGCCTCCAGCTTCTTCCACCACTGACTCCTCCTTCAGTCCCAGCATAAAGCTCCATGATGTCACCATCACTTCAGCCATCCTGATGGTAACCATCCCCATGCCCTACAGTAAGATGTATGTGCTGGTTCAGTACAACAACAGCTATGTTTCTGACATTGCAACACTGAAGAGCAAGAAGGAATACGTCACTGTCAACAAATTGAAGGCCCACACCGATTACACTTTCTGTGTGGCCTCCATCCGCAACAACAGACGCTATAACCACACTTGCTTGACCTTTGCAACCAGGAGCAAAGGCAGGGAGGACCCTATTTCCAGTACTTCCACCACCACGCACTACATCATGACCACCCTGGGTTGTCTCTTTGGGATGGTCATTGTCCTGGGGGTGGTATACTACTGCCTGCGAAAGCGAAGGATGCAGGAGGAGAAACAGAAGTCCCTCAATGTAAAAAAGACAATCCTAGAAATGCGTTATGGATCAGATATTGATACCAGTACCATGGTCCATCCCTCTCAGAAACTGGGTGAGCCACCAGTCATCCCTGTCTCACGCATGTCCTCTATCCCTTCCATGATTGGGGAGAAGCTGCCCCCACCAAAGTCAATGGAGACTGGGATGGAGACCCCCAAAGTCACCACAAAAGGCAATTACATTGAGGTGCGGACTGGTGGTGGGGATGGGCTGGAAAGGACCCCTCGGGATGAGGACCTGAGGGAGCTTGACAATGGGCAAGGCTCAGCTGCTGAGATCTCTACTATTGCCAAGGAGGTAGACAAAGTCAACCAGATCATCAACAACTGCATTGATGCCCTCAAGCTGGACACAGCCTCTTTCCTGGGTGGTGGGACTGGCGTTGACTCAGACATGGCCTTTGAGTGCCAGTCCATACCTGCCAGTTCCTCGGGTGGGCTAGAGCGGCCCAGCTTTCTTTCCCCACCCTACAAGGAAAGCTCCCACCATCCTTTGCAGCGCCAGCTCAGTGCTGATGCTGCTGTGGCCAGAAAGACCTGCAGTGTTTCCTCTAGTGGCTCCATCAAGAGCGCCAAGGTTTTCAGCTTGGATGTGCCTGACCACCCACCGCTGAGCAAATCTGACTCCAAATACATTGAGAAGGGCAGCCCACTCAACAGCCCTTTGGATCGTCTTCCCTTGGTGTCCCCGGGCGCCATACACCACTTGGAGGTCAAGCCCTCCTACCACTGCAGTGAGCACCGACACTCCTTCCCGGCCCTGTACTATGAGGAAAGCGCAGACACCTTGAGCCAGCGGGTGTCATTCCTCAAGCCGCTCTCCCGCTCGAAGCGAGACTCCACATACTCCCAGCTCTCCCCCAGACACTACTTCTCGGGTTACTCCTCCAGCCCTGAGTACTCATCGGAGAGCACCCACAAGATTTGGGAGCGATTCCGGCCTTACAAGAAGCACCACAGGGAGGAGGTTTACATGGCAGCTGGACATGCCCTGCGGAAGAAAGTTCAGTTTGCCAAGGATGAGGATCTGCATGACATCCTGGATTACTGGAAAGGAGTCTCTGCTCAGCAGAAGCTGTGACTCTTCCCTACTCTTTCCAAGAAAACAATACAAACCAAGACCCCCTTCCCCAACAACCAGAAAAAAAAAAAAAAATGCCACTTGACTGTGAAAAATAAACCAACAACAAAATACTCCGACAAATACAAAACTGACAGAATCGTTTCTTAAAGTTTACAACAACAACAGAAAACTCTCTCACACACACACTGACACACACACACAAGCCGAATTGTCTCTACTGTGTTACGGGGACCATTATTGTTCTGCCTGCAGATGGTTGGGAGGAGAGTCCTGCTCTGACACTGTGGTAACAACAATGGAGTGTGTGTGGGTGGGACTGGCCTGGAAGGAGGTGGCAGCGATGACCGGGGTGAGGCAGGGATGGACACTCACTGGGAATGGAACTGAGCTATGAATTACTGCTCTTTCTGTTTCTCTTGCCGATTGAAAGCTGATTTTTCTTTTCAGTGGGAGGGGAGGACTTTGGTTTAGAAAGCTTCTCTGCCCACTTGATGCATCTACTTTTCCAAATCTTTCATCACACTAGTTTTCCCCCATTTCCTTTGGCAGTGGAAGCGTTTCCTCTCACTCCTCACCTTCCAAGACAGGTAGGATTTGTTGGAAGAAGCTCTCTCCTTTTCCTTTTCCTCTTCCCTATCCATCTCTGGTAGGGGTCCTTTGCACTTTTTAAGTAAATACTGCATGAACTTCCATCCTCCTTGGAAGAAGGAGAGTGTGAAAGACAGAAGGAGGAAGACCTGACAAGCAACAGGCTCTGTGTCCATGCAGCTCTCCCCACTTCCCTTCTCCCACCATGTTGGTGATGAACACCAGCGATTCTGGAGTGACAGGCCTGCTCAGAGCCAGTTATATGCCTATCACTGAGGGGGTATGGCTGTGTTCTTCCGCACATCATGTCAGTCCCTCAAGGAGTGGTGGACAAGGAGGTAAGAAGGTCCAATCTCTCAGAGGTTTAAAGGGTTCTCATCTCCCCATGAGTGTCACAGGTCAGAGGTCCTTTCCATCACACAAACCCATGACCTGGTCAGTAGGTTTGGTACGCTCTTCTGCCCCTCTTACTAAGAATAAGGGACCTGGAGAGGAGCTAAGCAGAACAACTTCTGCATGAACCTTCTGCAGCTCTTCTCAAGTGACTTGCATCATGTTGGGAGTGGGGTAGAACAGCATCAGCTATTCTCCTTTCTTGACTCAGGAGGGGTAGAGTAGGTGTATGCGAAGAATAGGATTTCTGATGTTCAGAAATCTACCCCTCACTGAGTTGACAGAAAAGCCACAAAGTTTCTTCCACTTGAATAGTCCATGGACACTTCAGCATGGATAGGAGACAGCCTAGGGCGGAGGAGGGAGCACAGAAGAAATGTGAGAACAGGTCTGGGACTGGTCCAGTAAGGATAGATTCAGGAGAAGCTCCCTTTGTGTGCATCTCATGTTCTGGAATAGAGAAGGCATCAGCCTCTGGATAGCCATGTTCCTCTGAATACCTAGAGACCCTCATGAGAGTCAGAACAACTTATCACCTCCTAAGCCCTCCACCTCCTTACAGTTAGCTGTGACGGACTTCTCATAGGAATTCTTCAACTTTCTGGCAAAAAAATGAGTTTCCTTTACTAGGTCCCAGTCTCCAACCCTTGGATAGAAGATATGACACAAAGTTAGGAATGAGCCTATTGCCCTGTCTACTTCATCCTGTTTATGAGCAGCCCAACAAAGCACAATCTTGTCACTCCTTCCTCTACATTTTCCTTGTCAGGCAGGGGTAGCTGCCTGAAGAGTGCATCTTTATACAGCACACTGGGCTTCCCCTTCATGAACTGCACGTCCCAACTGTTCTCGACAATTGTTCACTCCTATCAGGATGAGAGTGAGGGCCTGTGTTGTGTTGGTCTTTCCCAAGTGCCTATTTCCTTTCTGAGGCACTCTTCAGAACCCTCAATATGTTTGAGGGCCCTGGGAGAAGGATGAGGGTTTAGGAGCTTCTCTGGGAGGTACTTAAGTGCTGCCCGCAGACAACCAGTCCATTATCTGTCAGGTAGCTGCACTGCCAGCTGTGACAGCTGATTTCAGTGCTACAGGTGACATAGCTTCATCTTCTGAAAGTGAGGAACAGCAGTAGACAGAGACTGGTGTGCAAAAATCACTGGAGATCCCCAAGGTCTAAGCCTGTGAAAATCCTTGGGGTCCCTTCCTTGTAGGGATGCTGACAGCAACAATTCTAAGACAGCTCAGCATCCTGTTGCCTCAGTCTCCTTCACTGTGAGCCACACCTCCCCTTAGTCAGAGTATCATTTTGCCTTGAGTCCAGAGGTATTCATGGAGTTGACTCCACTGTGTAAAAGCCAGAGAAACCCAAAAGGGTTATGTGTGTTTGTATGTGCTCAGAATGATGAAATACATCTCTGCTGCCAAGTGTCCCTCCATGCTGGGACAACGCAGCAAACCAAAACAGGTCAGTGCTGTGAGAGGTGCACAGGCACAGCAGAGACCTCTCCACCTATCACACAGAGCAGGCCCAGCAGTCTTCCAGCATGGCAATGATCCAAGCAGGAAAGGCTAATGTCTGGGGCACAGAATTGGACAGGAAAAGGAGGACCACAGACACGGGGGATGGAGTCCTATTCCTCTCCCCACCTCTTCCCTCCCTGTGCTTCTCCTCTCCTGTATGGTCTTGTAATAAGTTCTGCTCAGTCTATAGTTTTAGGGGGGAGTCTTAAACTCCAATGGTTCCTGCTCTCTCCCCACATCACCCCAGCAAGGTAGAAAAGAGAGGTCAGGAATACAACTGTCATCAGGTCCTTCTTTTGCCTGTGGTGGGGGTAAGGCTGGGTAGGGGGGGAAAGCCATTTATCTCCCCACTGTAGCCCCCACTCCAAGCCAGTGGATGAAGTTTGCACAAGACGGACTGTTCTGTGGGAGGAAGAGGGCAAGGAAAGGGAACAAAGTGTCCCGCCTTCCTTCCTCCTCCCTTCTTCCTTGTCCTGCTCCCTTCCCAGGGATGAGGGCTTGCAAAGTGATGCCAGCCCTTTTGGAGGAAGGCAGATTTAATGTTCTATTTGCATGATGATTTTACTGTATTTTTCTGAGCAAACATCTGTTGTGTATGTGCCAGTTTGTTGGAATTTAACCTTCTCCCCAAAGTCTCTCCCATCCTCATCCCCATTTTTCCTGCTCCTTTCCATCATCCCTGATATAATTTTATGAGAGACTCCTACAAGTTTGAGAGGGAATGCACCCCAAAGAGAGCCCAACCTAATCAACACAACAAAAATCTTCCACTCCTCTTTTCAGTGTCCACTCTCCTTGCCCCAAATGTGGTCTCTTAGCTGCTTTTCAGGGTTGTGTGTGTGAAGGGGAATGTGTTATATGCCAAAGTCCTGCTCTTCCAAGTCCTGCTCATCATTTCTCCTAATTATTTAGAAATAGGAGAAAGGCCCATCAAGATAGATCTCATAAGAGAAATGGTTACTACTATCCCCCTGTCCTGGTTTCACCTTCCCCAGATCTACAGGCAAGGCCATTCTTGGGGGAGCCGGGAGTGCCTCACCTGCAGGGAAATCTGGTACAGGAAGAACTTGATTTGGAGCTGGTTGCAATCACTATAAGACCTCCTATCACCTTGTCTCACTGATTGCAGATGGCTTTGCATTAGGCCTATCCTATCCCTTTCCTGTGGGTGGCCCTAGAAGAGAGAAGGGCACGATGACACCTGTAAGACCTTCATGGTGGAAGAAGGCCCAAAGAGAATGCCCAAAACTTCTAAGCCCTCTGTGGCTTGGTTCTAGTGATAGGTCCTCATCCTTGCCATCTCCCAGGGCAAAGTAGATCCATGGGGCAGAACAAGGACTACCCCCATTCACACATTATTTCTGTGTTGGTGACTACTGACAGGGAACAATGTGGTCTTAGTTCACTTCATTGGAAAGAGTGGAGAGTGCAAAATGAGAGGGAGTTCTGATCTGCCCTCTCCTCAAGAATAGGCTGAGGGGGAGCTGGGTTGGATTCCTGCATCCAGAAGAGTGAAAGCAAGACCCTAGGTGTGTTGTTGGTTTCCTGTGGGGCAGAGCCCTTCCCCACACCTGTAGGTGATGGCTGACCCCAGCTCATGCTCCAGTGCCACATTCCCACTCCCCACTCTTCCATGCTGAATAAATCCCTCCTGAGGCAGGTGTGAAATATTCATGACTGACAAATGAAGATTTATGTCGGGCTGAGGAGGCCTCTGTGTGTTTGCAATGCTAATCAGCCTGCCTTCCTGGAGGAGGTTCTGCCAGGCAGGCTTGGGGGAAGGAGGGGGAGATATGCAGGAGGGAAGCGGGAAAGGGAGCTGAGGAAGGGAGAGGAGGGGGAGAGATGAGGATGATCTGTACTGGAGAGATGGAGGGATGGGGAGGAAGAAAGTAGGAAACAGGTAGGGGGAGATGAAGAGGGGAAGGAAGAGGGGAAAAGATAACTGTACAAGAAAGAGTGGGATACAAAGGGTGAAAGGGCTGAGAGCAGGGGTGGAGGCTCTCTGAGAAGAAGTGGGGAACAGTCAGCAGTGCCTGAAGAGAAAAGCTGGATGGGCTTCATGATGAGCTGTGGCCCCTCTCCATAGGGCAGAGCTCAGCATTACAGGGCAGGCAGCTGCCACGTGGGCAGGAGCTGGAGCCAGGGCCCCGAAAGCACATTTGCCATGCTTCTTGCTCACCAGAAAGCTTGACTGCATCTGGAAGCACACACGCCCTCTGGGAACCTGGAGAAAACTCCTCTTCCACTGCCACCACCTCCTTCAGCTGCACACAAGAGGAGCCTCGTGGAGCCACGTCCTGTTGCTGGAGCCAGCCTGCTGAATGTCCCACCACCTGAGCAGCCTCAGGGTGGCTTTGAGTGGGAAGGACACTGAATGCCACCCTTCACTGGGCCATGGGGCTCTCCCATAGGGCTGGAGGAGCCTGCCCCACTTCATCTGCCCCCTGAAGGCAGATGTTTTGGGGTGTCCCCAAGGGGCAGATGGGTTGTCTGTTGTCTCCCCCCACCACACACACATGTACCCTGTCCCTCCAGCCGCTTGTACTATGAGGGGCTCTCTTGGTCTGCCTCCCCTTTTCTTCCCCTGCCTCGAGCCACAGAGAGTTGTCTCTATACCTCTCCCCACGAAGGCAGCTCTCAATCCACTCCTCTTCAAACCTTCTCCTCTTTCCCTAACTCACAGGTGCCCCTCCATCTGCCCCATCCCCACGCGTTTGGCTTGGCCTTTGCCTCTCCGTTACCACCACCGCCACTGTGAGGCCTTGCTCTTTGGTGGCCCGCTCCCACCACCCGTTGTCCCCTGTTCCGGGGGAGAAGGGGCTGGTTGGGTCAGGCGAGGTCCGCCAGGGCTGGTACCACTGGTCCATCCACAAGCACAGCACTCGGGGTGAGGGGATGGGAAGGGGTGGGCGGCTGCCAGGAGAAGAGCTGGGGAGGTTTCCCCTTGAATGTAAAGAAGGGCCTCGGAGGCAGCTGCTGGGACTGGCTCCTTGTGTCCTCTTTGGTGTTCCTCTTTCCACAACAGCCCTGTGACCCCCCTGGTTGTGTATGGACACATTTGAGTTGGAGTTATGTTGTTTTCTTCTGTTCTTTCTTTCTTTCTTTCTTTCTTCCTTTCTTCCTTTCTTCCTTTCTTTTTTCCCTTAGCTTTTGGATTTCTCTTTCTTTTCTTTCTTTCTTTCTTTCTTTCTTTCTTTCTTCCTTCCTTTCTTTCTTTCTTTCTCTCTCTTTCTTTTTTTTTTTTTAATTTTCCTGTTTTGAAAACGAATGGCACGAAATCATTTTTCCTCAACTCGGAGATTCCTGTATGGAGAAAATCAATTTCTATATTTGCAATAAATTTCTTATTAAAAAAAAAAAAAAGAAAAAACAACAAAAAACCCAAAAAAACAACAAACAAAAAAGTGAAAAGCTGCTTCTGAGTCTGTTTGTCTCAGCTTTGTTTTGCACAAGAGGTGATATGGAATGGGAGGGAATGGGGGGAAACCAGAAAAGCTGGGTGAGATGATGGGAGAAGGATTCTGGATTCTCCCAGGCACTCAGTGGCCATCTGCTCCTCAGTAACACACTGTTTCTCTGCCCTTAGATATTGCCTTATTCATAGAATCATAGAGTCATTTGAGTTGGAAAGCATCCTTAAAAGTCATCTGGTCCAACTCCCCTGCATTGAACAGGGACACCTACAGGTAGATCAGGGTGCTCAGAGCTCCTCCAGCCTGACCTTGGGTGTCTCCAGGGTTGGGGTAACTGGGCAACCTGTGCCAGTACCTCACCACCCTTTCTGTAAAAAACAGCTTCTTTTAATCCAATCTATATCTCCCCTCTTTTAGTTTGAAACCATTTCCCCTTGTCCTATCCTAACAGACCCTGCTAAAGAGTCTGTCCCACTCTTTCTTATTGCCCCCCTTTTGGTACTGAAAGGCCACACTCACATGTACAGGTCTCCCTGAAGCTGTGTCCCATCCCAGGCATGCATAAACCACTGCTTGTGTGTAGGACAGTGCTTCTTCACCCATTGTCTACACAACAGATCTTCAGCTGGTGGCAAGAAGCATTCTCCACCAAGAGCTGCCAGGAGAAAGGCCCCTGAAACCAGGTAATTTGGCTGTAGGTAATGACTGAGCAGTCTGTAGACTAATCCACCACATACACTGATCTCAGCTCTTCCTAAGCATCAATATTTCAAGGCAAGAATACAGCCAGCAGATCTGTGTGTATTGGTGCATTTATACAGATAATTAGGCCAATTTGTGCATGGTGACATAGCAGCCATTCTCATAAATATCTTATCTCTTCCTCACCTCCTGATTTTTTCTCCAAGAGTGGTATTGCTGCTTGGTGCAGAAGTTATCATCTTTTGCCACTGCACATCCTTCTTTGATCAGAAAAGTCTAACTGTGGCTTCTGGGGTTCCTTTGTGGAGGCAGCTGCTGGGACTTGTTGTTACAGCCTCTATTCCTAGAGCAGAAAGTGGCAGGAATAAGCAGTCCTGGGGGGTGGGGGGTGAATATGAACGCAGCAGTGACTTTCAGCTCCTGGATATATATGCCATGGTAGCTGGAAACTCTTATTAATGCTTGAATTGATTTTAGAGCAGCCTAGGGCAGCTGCTACTACATGCAGATGCTTCACAGTCTGATGTGTTCTTCCTTGGTCCTGGGAAGAATGACTGAGCGTGGGAAGGAATGGTGTTGGGCTGTGCATCTCTGGGGGATGGAAAATGGTGCATAACAAAGAGGAGCTCTGATGGGGTTTATCAGAGCCCTGTGTACTTTGTGGAAAGCTGGATCATTGGGTCAAAGTGATATTCCTGGCATCTGCATCTCTGCAGTGCAGGGATATGGGCTGTCAGAGACAGGGAATCTTAAACCTTGAGAGGAATTAATGCAGAAATTTTAAACAGGTATAATCATCAGTAGAGTGCCCCCATGCTGTTTATTTTGTTGCTAAATTCAATTTTGTCTCCACAGTCCTTGCATTTCAACTGGTTGCTCTGCCAAGGGGAGGAGAAAGGACAAGATGTATTTGCAGATGCCGTCTAGGGGGAACAGAAAGCTTTGGGAAGGAAAGACTGTCAGGGCTGGGGTAGTCACAAATGTCCTGAAGCCAGGTGGGGACTATTGGACTGGGGGAACATTGAAGGACAGTAGAATCGTAGAATCATAGCATCATAGAATCAGTAAGGTTGAAAAAGACCACTAAGATCATGAAGTTCAACCATCAACCCACCACCATCACACCCACTAAACCATGCCCCTCTGCACCATAAGGAAAGAGGCAAGCAGTTCTGGTATTTAAGCAGCCTTTGGCTGATTCCAGTCATACCCTGGGATTCTTCTGCTCTGCACAGGGCTGTTGTTGGTTCATGATGTTTTGGTGTCTTGTGCTTCATCCATGCTGTCTTGGTTCTTCATCATCCCCACTTACCCAAGAAATCACTGGCTGCAGCAAAAGAAAGACTAACTTAGTGACAGAGTCTTCTGCTGGAAATCATATAGGACAGCTGAGATCTCAGCAAAAGATACAGGAGTGAAGGGTTAAGGAGAATAGAAGGAGCGCTTGCATGCACAAAGCTCACTTACATATTTATGACAATGTTCCATTCCTTAACTTCCCAACTATCAAACAAGGGTCTGTGTCCTCCCTTCCCTCACTGAGCTCCCTAGGACAGTCTGTCTCTCACATCATGGTTACATGATGCCTCTTGCAATGGGATTGCCATGCTGGTCAAGGCCTGGTATTTAGCACAAGTCTTCAAAGGGAGAAGTCATGTCACACAAAGTGAGTCTAAGGAGCTTTACTGGTGACTCTTGCTAAGCAAGGCAGAAGTAAGCAGGGGCCCAGCCAACGCTACTGTGGAAAATGGATCAAAAGCCTCATCACTTTTTAAATAAGAAACACTTAAATAAAGAAAAGCGTTCAGCTCCATCTCTCTGTATATGTCACCAGAAAGGGCATCATTAAGAATTCATTGCAACTTCTGCACCCAATTTTCCGGCCTAGTGCCTTGTCCTGCTTGTCTTGCTCCAGCTCCAAAGATGGTGAGTGCGCTGCCATGAGTATCAAGGGACAAACAGGACCTGAATAACAAGATGGAGCTTGAAGAAAGGGCGGGGGATGCTGAGGACCTCTGATATGAAGTGACTGAAAGAGGGAGAAGCATAGCCATGCAAGGATCATGAGGAAGAGCTAGAGTTGGCCACAGACCTGTGAGCATATAGACAAAGACCAACCCATGCTGCTGACTGTCTCCTGCTCACACAAACTGGGACATTTCCTTAGACTTTGTTCTTCCCCTACCTGAATGTCTGGAGTTTATCCAGAGGTGACTTTAAGGGTGTGACTGGGGCTTCCCAGCAGCTTAGAATGGTCTGACCAAGATCTTGAGCTGCAGGACAGTGATAAAGCTGCCCAGTGAAAATAGGCAAACTAAGCAAAACAATGTCATGAAGTGAATTCCTCAGGGCAAGGAGCTGCTAAGCCTGTCAGGTTAAAGCTTTAAAGGCTGGAGAGGCTGTACCTGATGTATATGATTACCTTCAGTTGAAGTGAAATGTCTGTTTATTCCTACAATATCCTGTCTGAAGAAAAAGGACTTCATTCAGGGCTCTGCTCAGATCAGACATTTGTTCAGGAGATACATGAGATCCCAGCTTACCATCAGCTCCTGGTAAGGCGGGCCAAGACCTATTGCCCCCATTTACCTACAGTACATTTTATCTCTCTGTCTTTTGGCACTGTCATTCACCAAGCTTCCTGCCTGTGACACCTGTTTCTCCTTCTCTCTGCTTCTCAAGTGGCAGCCAGGGAGATAATTGGTATTTTTGACACTGTTTGTTGAGTACTTTGTGGCAGGAGCTGCTGGGATGAAGTGGCAAATTAGATAATTAAGGTTAATGAAAGGCTTTCCAGGACTATGTTACCATACTCCATGAGGATGGTGCACTCTTTCAGGGCCATTGCAGTGAATGGTGCCACTGGGGCAGAGGGGAGAAGTAGGGAGCTGCCAATAGCATTGATGATGGCAGCCAGGAAAAGAGCACTCCTGCTTCTTAGTGACACTGGAGGTATAGGAGTGGAGCAAGCTGCAGAGAACTGAGTTGGAAGGTGGATATTGACTGGGCAACATCTGTAGAAACTGAGGTTTGAGTGACTTTCGCAAGGCTCTGAATGGTACTTGGATACCCACAACTGCCAGGTGATAACTCTGCACTGTCATGCATGTTCTGCTTCTGTAAAAAGGGGTCATGGGCTCTTCCTGCTCCTCCGAGAAGACCTGGCTACCTGTGACAGAGGATCACCACATTGCTGCCCAAGTTACCCCTGTTGTGACACTTCTGGTAATGGCCTTGGTTGTACAGTAGGGAAGGCACGAGTGGGCCACTTCTATCCTATTGCCATACCATCAGAATCAGGAAAGTGGCAATCCCTCAGACTTCCCTGGGAAGTACTTCTTGAAGGGATCAGGCATTTTTCCCCTCAGAGAGTCACCAGGTCTCTCCTGGTTCCTCACTGAATTCTTTCAAATGTAATCAATTTCTTCCATGCTTTGATCCAAAAGACAACTTACTGCAGTGTCTGGGCACCACTCACAGGCTAGAATTTCTTTACAATGAGCACAATATGGAGGAAATCCAATAGATTCGGGCAGAGGCATCACCTCGGAAATAACTGAAGCAGAGAAAGTACCATGCTATTCTTGCAACTAGGAGTCAGACTCAGCATCTATTGACTATAGCAGAGGGAAAAGAAGAATTTGACTCAACACATAATAGCTCAGAGAGTAGCTTCAGAGGACAGAGAAAGAAAATCTCAGTGTCTTCCTCAGACTCTTGAGTAGCAGTGCTCTATTAAACAAACAATATCTCTGCATAGAGCAAGCACAGGCTTAATCCCATGTGATTCTAGTATTTTTAGCAGCTTGTCTGTGGATAGGCTAACCAGGACTTTTTCTTGCTTCATTTGCAGGAGCCCTGAAGCCAAACTCCAAGTTTCCAGCAGTGACCACTAAGTAGGATGGTATGAATGTAACCTAATGTACTATTCCAAAGGCTGAATTAGGCCAGCACAAAAGTATAACTCGTCCATTATCTTGTCTTGCACAGAGAGAAGGAACTGAGGCTTAGGTTATTAGAGAACAGAGCAAATATGTGGTTGCACTTTCTTAATAAGCTGTCCAGTTAGTTATACTCAAGTTAGAGATATCACATATTTGAATGTGTGATGTCTATCATCTTTTTTCTTTTCTTTCTGTGAATCTGTCCAGCTGGTGTTGTAACGGGATGTCTGGGAGTCTTTAAACTACTCAAAGACCAGACTGGGGAAAATAAAGCAAGGAAGGCTCATGCCTTGTTCTTGCACAGCCAGCCTGCCCTGGACATCATCAGAGACAATAACATTAGGACAGATGTACATTCACAGTGAGCCTATATATCCATTCTTCTACATTTCTGCATCCCTTATTCAACACTGGACAGCCTTGTGCTACCCAAGTCTACCCAGACAGGCTGCAGGAGCCAAGTCTGAAATGCCAGATAACTCTTAGCCTGATGTTAAGATCATCTGACAGACCTGATGGGAAAACAGCTGCATCTCAAGCTTCCCAGCATTGCAGCAGTGAGACTCATGGTTTCAGAACAAGGCTTCTGCAGCTGCTGTTGACGGTTCTCCCAGGACACAGAGAGTACCTGAATAAAACTAAGGCTTGCAACTATTTGGCATGGACTGAAAGGGCAAGTGGCATGCTCAGGTAGAAATCAAACTTAAATATACACAGCAGCAATGAAATGAATGGGAGGCAGAACTGCATGCAGCTTGGGCTTCTCATCAAATAAAGTCAGAACAGCCCCAGAGAACTGGATGTCTTATGCACCAGTCTTCACAATTTCCTCTCCCAGCTCCACGCCAGGTGTTGTGACCAAAGCCAAGTATGTAAGAGCATATGAGAGAGGGGAAGCCAATGCACTGGGGCAATGGAATCCTCCTAGCAGTAAAATTTCCCCTGTGATGGGAATGCTGATGTCAGCAATTGCTGACAATGAGATACTGGAATGAGTGGGTGGAGTGAAACACAAAGAAATCACTGGTGAAAGGAAGAAGCTGAAATATACGTCTCCATGACTTAAAGCACCTTGGTTTTAAGCCAAGAAGGTTTCTGCGGAATTGATCCTAGGAGATGAAGATCTGCACTAGATGTGCTAATGACCTTGTTTGCAGTCAGCTTCACATTCTCCTTTGAGCAGATGGTAGGTATGCTCCGTATTATTTGCACATGGGACACAGATCTGAATTTCTCTGAGTAAGCCTCCAGGTGCGTTAGCCATTACTGTTCGGAACCTTACAAGCAAAATTGTACAAAAGCATTTAAGTGGCAAAAGGAAGACTTGGTATTTTATGGGCCCACTGCTGAAAGTGGAAGATGCCCTGGTGATAGAGGACATGGAAAAGGCTAAGGTACCGAATGCCCTTTCCATCTCAGTCTTTACTAGAAAGACTGGCCTTCAGAAATTCCAGGCCCAGGAGTCCAGGAGGAAAAATGGTGCAAGGAAGATATAACCTTGGTGTAGGAGAATCAGGTTAGAGGATATTTAAGCAAACTAAATGTGCACAAGTCCATGGGCCTTGATAGGAGGCACCCAGGGGTGCTAAATAATCTTTAAACAATCACGGTGATTAGGAGAAGTGCTTGAGGACTAGAGAAAAGCAAACATTACTCCTTTCTTCAAGAAAGACAAGAAGCAGAACCCAGGGAACTACAGGTCACTCATCCTCACCTCAATCCCTGTGAGGATGATGGAGCAGCTAGTTCTGGGGAGCATTTCCAGGTATATGAAGGACAAAAACGGGCCACAAAGATGATGAAGGAACTGGAGCACCTCTCCCATGACTGTTCAGTCTAGAAAGCAGACTCAGAGCATCTTCTCATTTCTGTGTACGAATACCTGAAGAGAGGGTGCAAAGAGGATGGAGCCAGACTTTTTTCAGTGGTGCCCAGTGACAGGTCAAGAGGCAGTGGGCACAAACTGGAACACAAGGTGTTCTCTCTGAACACTGGGAAACACAGTGAGAGTGACTGAGCACTGGAACAGTTGCTCAGAGATGTTGGAGATACTCAAAAATGACCTGGTCGTGGTTCAGGGTAGCCTGCTCTTGGTGACCCTGCTTTAGCTGTGGGCTCAGGCACAATGAACTCCAGAGATCCCTTCCAACCTCAACTGTTCTGTGAAAATAAGGGATAATATATACTCAAATGTCATCTGTATCTCCAGTAGTGAAACTATCATAGCATTGTCTGGGTGATACTTTTGATGTTATGGAAACTGTAAGTCTACATGAAGCCATGAGAAGGTTCATGCCAGCTGGGAAGGTTTGAACTGAAATTTCTCTGTCTTTTTAGAGACGTGTGCCTTTAAAAGGGGTGATGCTGTGTTGAGGAGTCCATTCATTTCTGATTCCTGTCAAGTTGAAACAATGATTTGTTGGTGGTGTAATGCTTGTAGATGGAGATAGATGTTTGTTGTTTTTCTTGGACAAGCCAAACTAAATGTAAAAATGGTCAAGCTCTTCCTTGGGCCTGGTGCATTTATCTCCTCCAGACTTGTATGTGTGCATGACATACTGCCCATGTCTTTCTAACTATACCATAGCTATTCCTTCTCTACAAACCTTGCCAATCTTACAGTCTTCAAACATTACACTCAGAACAGCTCTATTGTTAAAATATAAATTCTTATTTTCACAGAGAGCAGTCTGTAAAAACAGTAACATTCCCTACACTGATTAGTGAGCTGGAAGGAAAAGAAAGCAGAAGATTGAGGAATTGTTTTGATGATCCATTTGAATATGGGTACTCATTTTTATAATTAACACCAGGAATGAGGAAGAGGATTCTCTCTTCTACAAGACAGTTGAGCTGCACTTCAACAGTCTTTCAGAGTTGATTGTTGCTACGTGCAGTTTGTTTTCACATTAGGTTCACCTGGCATTCAAGCTGAATCATGTGAACCTGCCATATGCTGTGAGCATCACTTTCTGATAGATAATACAGCCAAATGGACCAGGCTGCAAAGCAAAATCCTTGTGCAAGTGAAGGCATGTCTAGTGAATCCTAGGAACTAGAATATGTTTCTTGCTAAGCTATAAGAGTTCGTGTTGCTCCTTGAGGGCAGAGAACTGACTACTAAATGAAGAAACTACTAGTAATAAAGCGAAACAAATGATGGGCTGACAGTTGGACTAGATCATCTTAGTAGTCTTTTCCAAACTTAATGATTCTATGTTTCTACGATTCCATACACATTAGCAGGGAGTGAGATACTGTGAACAGAGGGAATAAGGCAGAGCCTTGCTCCCTGAAACTCCCACCAATGCCAGAAGGAGAATGAAGCAGTAAGAAAGAATGCAAGTATGGGTGTGAGGGATAGAGACAGTGTGTGTGAGACACTCTGTGAGGGAGAAGGATCCTATACAATGTGTGAGAGACATATATCCTGTATCCTTTGTGTTTGTGTTAGAGATACATGTGTGAGAGACAGACTGTGTGAGAAAGCCCGAGACAGTGACAGCAAGCATGAGAGAGGGAGAACAAGAGGCAGACAGAAGGAGAGAGGTGAACTGAAGTGGAGCCTGTTGAACACCTCTGCCTAGAAGGCCACTCTGGGGGCAAGGAGCTGCTGTGGGAAATCACATTTCAGATGGAGACAGGGAGTACTAACCTAAGAGCCAAATGGCACTGACGACAAAGATGAGGTTGGGAATTATTGCATGTGGTGCTCACATTCTATGGTAGCTCACAGGGGCTACTCCTTCAATGCTAAGACCAGAAATATGTCCCACCTGAACTTGTTTATTGCAGTGACAAGCAGAAAGATGATCCTTACATTCTCTGTCTCATGAGACATCACAGACTCTTAGGGACAGGCAGAAAACAGGGGAGAAAGAGGATATGGAAGGAAGGATCTAACATAGATCAATGATTTCTGGAAGGCTTAGAATCAGGTATTTATCTAGCACTGTGTCTCACTCCTGAGGCACTCCTGAAGTCAGACACTTGCTCTTAGGCCTCTGAGTGTAGCTGTCTTCCTTGGACCACTCATCAGTGTGGAGGGAGAAGAATGGCAGCCATTTGATGCAGCCTGTGGAATGTGCTAGTAGTGTGCTGGCTGCTGTGTTCACCTTCCAGCCCAGTTCTTCCCCGGTGTATATGATGCAAAGACAGCAGTTCTCAAGGACTCGGAAGCAAAAGAGAGAAGGAAGATGATGGACAGAGGTCAGACTCAGGGCACAACTCTGGTCCCTCTTTCTCTGCCAGTGCTGACAGTTCCTGGAGGTTTAAGAATCCAAGCCTGGTGCTCAGGGACTTGCTCATTCTGGTCAGGGCACAGTGACGGGTCCTTTCCAAACACTGCAAGGGCAAGGGAAACTTCAGCATGGTGACACAACGTGGGCTTCTGTAATGCTTGTGCACTGTGAAATGCAGCTCAAATCCTCTGACATCTGGAGGAACAGCAGCATGAGCCAGGCTGTGGGAACAACCCTCCATGATGGAATGACTGTCCTCAGAAGAGAGGAAAATCTAGAGTAAAGGCATCCCAGCAAAGCTATGTAGATGGCAGACAGCGTCTTTGCAGTAAGACGTCAGTGATATAAAGGGTGAGATTATGGTTCCCAGGTCCTTTTCTGGTATCCTGAAATATTTGCTCAGGTCTGGCAAATGCCATACAAGACCTGCAGGAGATATTCAGGAGAACTTAAAGACAGGTAGGTGACTTTGCACTGCGCACCATTTTTTGGGCCTCTGACTCACTCCTTGACTAACATCCTTGATGTGAGCCCTCTAAACAAGGCACAGGACAGCATCAGCATTGCAGATTTTCAGAGGTATCACATGACATCATCCAGAAAAGCTGTTTAAAGCCTGGATGATGTCATCACTGCAAAGTCCTGGTGCAGAGCTGATGAGCCTGTTCTTTCCTGGGGACAGAACAAGTCTTCCCAACGCTTTTTAGCTGGTCCTAAATTCGCATTTATCATTGTACAGCAATAACATGAGGTGACAACATGATGTGGCTATCAGGACTGGTTGGAAATATGGTGTGTGAGCTGTATCTTTGATTTGAGTCTGTGATGACACATGCAAAGGCCCTGGCCTGTGCCAGGGGCATCTCTTGTGTTGCCCATGTGCAGGACTTCTGAATACCATATGTCCCAGGCGCATGAGCACTTGCAGGCCACATCCAGCCCATGGGCTTTAGGTCTCCCAACACTGTTATTGAAAAAACAAAACGAGGGCATGTGTGGCAGCCCTAAGAGTGACTGAAAGACAGGCTATTAGAGTGAGCTATCTAAGGAACAAAAAGATATAATGCTTTGAATCTACATAAAGAGAAGGCAAGAAGTAACTTTTAATAAAAGGTGATGATATCACCCATGTGAGCCTCCAGAGACACAGAATAATGTCACTGCCTTGTACAGCAGTCAATTGCAAGGTCTGACCCAGAAACTAAAGACTGGTGAACCACTTGAGCACATTGTAATGCCCAGCTGACCACTGCGAATAAGTAGGATATCCCTACAGGCACTAATGAACACTTGTTATGATTACTGAATCAGAGCTAGCTGGGGAATTTGAGCTCATGCCTTTTCATTGTACTGCAGGGCAAGTGTCTGAATGCAGTTACCAGCAGGAGTGCCTCAGGAGAGACATGGTGTTAGAGAAATGCCTGGTTCTAAGCCTTGCAGAAATCACTGATCTATGTTACATTCATGGAGCTGTACCTCACACCGGGAGAGCCAGATGTCCCTGGGTTATACCTCTCCCATACAAACACGCATGTTGCTGCTGTTCACAAAGAGAAGGAGCCTTTCCACTTCACTGCTCCCATGAGAGAGGAATAGCATCCCTGTCTGGCAGGTTGAGCCGTGGGTTAATTGAGCTGGGCTGAGATTTTGATGAACTTCTAGGGATGTGCAGCTGTGTCCCTGGAGTGAAAGCTGTGCCTAAATGAAATGTATCTGTATTCAACCCTGCGTAGCATGCATATGTGCACAAAGAGGTGAGGTGATGCCCTTCCAACCCCAGCACTCACCCTGGGGTGTTTGCTGTAATAGCTGCCCTTTACAGCAGCTCCTCTCCTTGGAGCCAAAACGTGAGTCATGGCCCTGCATGCTGCCGCTATGCACTCGCTTTCTGGTGCCTTGCTCCACTGTTTTGCTCTCAGCCCAATGCCTCCTCCTAGGTCACATTCCCATGCCCGTGACCTCCATCAGTGTTACCTGTCCGTCCCCATCAGCTTCTGAGAATTGACACAACAAACTGACAGGCATGAGCCAGCCCTGATGGGAGGGAGAAGATAGTCTCCACTGCTCTCTCATCAAGAGGCCTCTCTAAAACCATGCTAATGAGATTCTCCTTGGGGCCTCTGTCAGCTCTGCCTTTCTTTGCAGACTCCTTTGACAGACGGATGTCAGTTCAGGGAGAGCTGTTTCATGTTCTTTGTCTTAATGAAACTGATCCTTGGACAGGAGCTGCCTCTTCTGCCTCTAGGCACCTGTGGTCTAGCGGTGTTGGGCTGCTCCGTGCTTTGTCATCCTGGCTCCTAATTAGTGGCTGGTTCCCGCTGCCACTGAAGTCAACAGGGAAAACATCTCTCTGGCTTCAGTGGAGCAGGAGGTGGTGGATGGAGAAGTCTGTGTACAGAGAAATGGAAAGGGTCTGGCTGAGCTCTTACAAATACCCTCTAAATTGACTCAAAACAGTTCTCTTCTTTTTCTCTCTTTGCTAATCCAGAATACAGGGATAGATACACAGGCAACTCTATGTTCCCTGTGGACCTGTTGTGCTTACACATGGCCATGAGGGAGAGAGAAAGAGCAGAGGTACCCCCACACCACTGATTTGGGGCTAGCTAAGTGCTGGGAAAAGATGAAAGTCTGGGACAGACCAGCAGAATGGGATAGAGCGCTGAAGGAGAACAGAGACAGATGGAGGAGAAAAACAAGCATGAAGATACTCTCTGTGCTCCAGGAAGGAGTCATGTCCCTGTCTTTAGAAACCCTTGAGCGAGCTCACACTTTGATAGCTCTCCGTCCCTGCCAGCAGCACATATTTTTATTTGGTAAACAAACACTGACTTTCGAGATTCAACTGAAATCTTTGGCTGTTATTAACAAATATGGAAAAATATAAATGACCTGAGACATGCAGGAGGTCAACATAAATCAGGGGCCCCAAATTTTATGCTAGGATTGACGTGATAAAAGGTACAAGAAGTAGTACACATTTGATGGCTTCAGGTTGGATATTAGGAAAAAAAATCTTAGAAAAAATGGTGCTGCAGTGGCATAGGGTGCCCAAAGAGGTGGTGGAGTCACCGTCCCTGGAGGTGTTCCAGAACCATGTGGATGTGGCACTGAGGGACGTGGTCAGTGGGCATGGTGGGGATGGGCTGGCGGTTGGACCAGGTGATCTTGGAGGTCTTTTCCAACCTTAATGACTCTACAATTCCATGATGGCAGGTGTCATCACTGGCACCAGTAGCTCACAGCTCTTCACTGAGCACAGACCTTTTGGATGTATCTGGAATCCCACTGGTGGGAAACACGTGGTAAGGTGAGTAGATGTACATTACAGGATCCCTGCCCTAGGCTTATGCCCAGAGACTGTGTTGCATCTTTTACAGGCAAGCTGTTGGATGAAGTTCAGTCTCCTTTCTATTGTTTTCCATTAAGATGACAAATAAATGATGGATCTAGAAAGTTCTTTAGGGATAACCTCTCTTTCTAAAGGAAACACAAACTGCTGCTTTGATAAGGCAAAATCTAGGTGGCAATTACTTTGCATAGAGCTCCAAGCCCTTGTTATCCACAGTGATGCCCAAAAGACTTTCTTCAGTGCTTCTTCACTGCATGCCTTTCATCTCTTCCTTTTATAAGTAAGTCTGCATTTCCACTACTTTATTTAATCCTCTCTCATACTCTTACATACATCTTTGTTTTGGGCAGTGATGTATGCTTGCGCATAGGTGATGGCCACTATTGCTTCATACAGCAGGTTAATAGTGTCCTGGAGCTATCTGAAAGAATGGCAGCATCTAAATCTACCTAATTATAGGACATTTGATCAACTTGTAGCAGCACTTATTTACAATCCAGTCAGGTCCTCCATCCTTTACCATAAGCAAATACAGGCTCCCTAGCAATCATTAAACCTGCAGCATCCTTTATTCATCCCCATTCGACAAGCACAGCCCTGTCCTGGATTCCACCTTGCCTTCCCAGTGAGGATGCCCCTGTGGCTGCACAGTCCAGCATCTCTGCGTGGTATAATGAATGGTCTTCAGGTTCATGCAACTGAGATATGCTTCATCAAAATAAATTTAAAATGCTAATAGGATTTCTCGGTGCTTTTTGTCTTTGAGCTTTTTTAATATATGGGCTTCTTAGTATCAAACTCTTCACAGACACAATGTTCCTTTTAATTTAGAGAAGCACATATACATTTAAATGTACACCTCAAGAGCTCAACACTGTCCTCTCTTCATCTAACACAAGTAATTTGTTCTTCAAAGGAGAAGAGCCATTGAGAGACCTGGAAGCAAACTGTAAGGCAGTAAAGAAGGGAAGAGCAGAGAAGATTACAAAACGATATCCATAGCTGTTGTTTGGAGGAGGTGGAGTGGAGCAGGAGAAGGGAGGGAGAGGAAAATGGTTGTCCTTAAAGCAGAGAGCTCCTGCCCCTCTCTGGAGGGCTCTGCTTGGCTGGGCAGCTTATTAACCGAGATGGAGAGAAAATAAGGAGTATTAAGAACAGAGCAGCAGATAGAGGGGCAAAGGAAAGCCTGACTGATGAAGAAAGATTAAACACTAAATATGTTTAGCTCTGCTAAGTGATGACTAAGAGGACGTATGATAACCATCTTCCCATCTGAGAGATGTGAATAATCATGTGCAAGCGTGTGTGAGGGTATGTTTTAGGGCAGCAGCAAGGAAGGGGTATTGATGAGGAGCCAGGCTGCAGTGGTTACTTTGCCCCTGCACAGGTCAAGGTGGGCAGAATCACCTCACAGGTTCAGTAAGGAACCAGTAGTGCTGGGAGCAAAAGGAGATAAGAGTGGTGGGTTTGGATCAGGCAGGGGACGGAATGGAAAGGGAGATGAGGAAATTTATTTCTTCCATCTCCAGATATAGTGATCTCTCTTATGTTGTTCTGCTTCATTTAGTCTCCCCATCTCAGACTCTTCATCCCACTGCCCACCCCTCCCTGCATGTCCTATCTTCACTCTTGCTCACTTTGTTCCTGATCTCTTCACTCTGATTCACATATCCTTCTTCTCTTTGCTTCTCCTTTCTCTTGCCTCTCTCTCTTTCTCAGCAGGTAGATCTGCATCTGTGACTGAAGGTTCATTTTCCTTTCATTCTGCGGGTGACAAATTCTGACTTCGATAATCACTTGTGAAAAATCAAAAGAGAAACAAACATCTCCAAAGACACATAATCTGGCTGTGATGTGCATGAGAAGTGAAGCCAGCAGGGTGAAGGATGGGAGGGTGTTAGGCAAGCTGGGGAGACATTCTTGTTTCAGTTATCAGGATGGTAGATGGGGATGAGGTACAAGGATGATGATCAGATTTGGGGCAAATGGGAAATAACTTCCTTGGGCAATTTTGATCTAAGTGAACAGAGTAGAATGTGTTCCCCGAGCTCTGGCTTCCCACAGGAAAACCATGTTTCGATCTTCAAATTGAGAGACAAGCATGGCATATTTATCATGTATGCCATGTACAAGTCTGACCACAATGTGAGGTGCGTATCCATATTGCTGGCTCTGTCTTGACTTAATAAGCACACAAAGTGCATAGGCAGAACCCCACTCTAGGTGTTGCTGGTATACCATGTTAAAGTAAACATCTGGACAGGTCCCACTCCATTCAAACTGTGTGACCACGAGCTGGTTAAGGTGTCACCATGAAGGTGCCATCCTTTCCACAGAGCTCCAGAAACCTCACAGCCGTCTTGTGAGTGGCCCTGATGTGGGCAGTAAATGAGTCTTTGTGTTTGTGTTCATAAGGCTTACTTTGGCTAAGCTAATCTCCCACAGAGTGCATCTCTATGTAGCAGTACAATCCTTCTTTCCACCTTGCAGGAGCTGAGTCAGTCCTACTCACACAAAATGGGAGAACCTCTATGTTTGCTGGCATGGTGGTGCTCACAAAAGCAAAGTCATGATGATGATGCCCGCGCTCTCTGGTGCTCCATAGGGCAACTACTGTCAAGTATCAATGTCAGACAGGAGATATAGGCTTGATGGTATACAACAGTGAGCCTCAGCATGATCAAATGGAAATATTTGCTTCCCTACACACATAGGTCGTGTGGATTCACCAGAAATCCAGAAAGTTCTCAGTATCTCTGGAGGGTAGATGTCGCACCGAGTGACATGGGCTGATGGTTGAACTAGATGATCTTTTAGT
Organism: Pavo muticus; assembly: GCA_016647715.1. Lineage (NCBI taxonomy): Eukaryota > Metazoa > Chordata > Aves > Galliformes > Phasianidae > Pavo > Pavo muticus. Next base: position 1,995,435 of record JACDJE010000024.1, read on the forward strand.
GCTCTTTCCAACCTTAATGATTCTATGAGTCTAAGAACATGCTGCAGTAAAGTGTTCTTGTTTCTCTCACAATGGCCTACCTTTTGCTTTAAGGCTCGGAGACTTTCAGAGTCAGAGGTTCACCATCTTATGAGCAGAAGTGGCTGGGGTATTAGGAGACCATGGGTGATCCAGACCAAGAAAGGCTGCTAATTCACAAGTCTGTCTTTTTGTTCATCACAGCTCAATCCTTTGACACTCCAACTTGCAGATCTCAGTGCTGTGGCAACACCTATACTCTCATTACCAATATTTCTGCCTGAGAATACATTCTCCAATACTATGAAGGAAGCTTTCTTCTTGTGACACAAGGGAATGTGCAGTGGGTAAAGACAGATGGTGAGAAATGGCAGATCTCAGGACTATTTTGCACTGTTCCACATTGATTTTTCTGTCTTCTTTCCAGTCCCATGAAAGTCAGTGTCTAGAGAGGTGGGAGAAGAAAGGTGTTAGATAATGAGAAAGAAGAACTTCGGAGGAGAAGACTTTATGGCTAAGGGAGGTAGATGAAGACAAGTCTGACAGGGGCTAGAAGTTACTCTCGGGCTTGGGTTGGTGGACGTGTGGAGCTGTGTGTGGCCAGGGCATTTGGACAAGCAGAAAACGTAATTAAATGAAACATAACAACGGACACAACGACAAAAGCCAGGGGAATTACAAACCACACCATCCTGCAAAGGAGAACACAGCACCCTTGGCTTAAGAAATTATGCTTTTAGATCCCCTACCTTCCTCTCACCTTTACCTTTCTGGTTAAAACTTCTTGACCAGGACTCTCCAGCCCCTCTTGGACCAGACAGGTGGAAGACATAACTATGTAGTTAAGGAATACCTATGTGCATTAGCACCTGGGGCTATCAGAGCCCCATGTTTGATGGGTTCCTGGAGCCCTAGGGAGAAGTGCCAATACACAAAACAGTTCCTGTAGGAGACAGAGGCAGGGTGTAGAGGTTAGTGGGAAAAGAAGGGCTATCTGGTTGCCATGAGGAAGAGAGAGACTGGAAGGGGGTAAAAGGCAAGAAGGAAACTGAAAAAAATGGCCGTGTGTCTTTGTTCATTCTCCTTACTGGTGTATTAGTGACAAACAAATGGCTTAGTGCCCCTTTTCCCCCTCTGCTCTTTGGCTGCCTAGTCCTCAATTCAGCAGCCTCCACAACAGGCTCCTGGGGGTGCCTGGCAAGATGTCAGATGGGCTGCCCTGCCTGCATTGCTTTCCTTCACTCCTCCAACCCCCCTTTTTCACTCCCCAATATGGTATTGATCCGGCTCAGTGAGAATTTCCATTTATATTTCAGCTTTGCCTGCAACACCATCCCTGAGTGCCTGCAGCTCTGACGCGTGCTTGCCTGCTCTCTCCAAAACTTGGCATTGCTCAGCCCCTCTTTCTCAGCCTCTTTGCCTTTCCTCTGCCCCTCCCGCTCACACAATCCTCTCCTCTCCCCCTGACTGTCTCCCCGTGCTGCCGTCTGCCGTCTGCTCACTCAGTCATTCCGTCTTCCCCTGACATGTCTCAGCCTCTCTCCCTCTGCTCCCAATTAGCACAGTCACCAGGTTTGGCTGGGCAGCTGGCTCATCCGTGTCTGCACAGTGAAAAGATAGGTAGGGATTGTTGCTTCAGAGCAGAGCTGCATGCTGGTTCACTGGTACCTGGGAATTCTCTCTCACAAACACACAGCCTTTTTGTTCCTCTCTCTCAGTGAACAAGCCATAGTCCAGGAAATGGCAATAGTCAGTGACCCCATCTCTCTGTTCACATCTCCTCCCCAAAGACCTGTCCTACTGAGCCACAAGATAACATGTTGAGTATCACTCCTAGAGCACAAACTCTGAAATAACCTGGGAAGGGTTAATAGGGTGACCTATTACATCTTGAACACCCAAAGATTGGCAGCCAGAAGGATGTTTGAGCTTCACAAGCCTCTTGCACAATTAGCAGTTTATGCAACATCCTATTGCATTGGTTCACCTTCTGTACCCAACATTTGGAGAGGTGAACTGTCCTCCAGTGGTGTCTGCCCATCCTTCTACCCCTTCTCTGAGCTCCTACTGCACTTGCTGTGGAAGGTTCCTCAGGGATTCAGATGAGCCTGGGAAGCAGGTGTTGCCCTCATTAAAAGAGGAAATACACTATGCAGAGAAAGACAGGAGATGAAAGGAGAAGGGAAATGGAAGCCAAATGTTCTTGCTGTTGACAGAGAAAACGATCTTGGTTTTGGAAAGGAGTGGGATCTTCCCATCCTGCCTCATCAGGATTAGAGCAGTGAATGGAGCAAGCAGGCAGAGCTATAAGATAAAGAAAAGTGAATCAAGCTGTGCCATCTGAGCACGGGGCTGATTACACGTGGCCAGAGGGGAAGGGGAGGCACTGACTTGGAAGGACATGGAGGTCCCGCAAGCCATTATACACGTGGAGCAAAGGCAGCAGCACCTCTGAGAAGTGCCATCTTTCCTGGCTGTCCCTGGTAGCATTCCCATACCACCCCACAACACACAGAGCTGTCCTGCCCTGTCCTTTACCCACGCTGAGGCAGCGCTCCCACCCCTTTCTGCCCCTCAGGTCTCAGGAACCATCTGAGGAGCCCCTGGGCAAGGCAGATGATGTGTCAGGAGACTAGAGGAGTCCCTTGCTGATTAAAGAACAGATGGGGCTCTTGGTATAAGGGAGGGAGACTCTCCAGTGAAAATAAGGCAAAAGGGATGACACTGTAGTCCAAGACCTTAGGAGAACCTCACCACCTGCAGGGAACATGTGTGTCAGTGTCCTCTTTCTGGCTCTGCCTCTACCTGTTGCCCCATCCTCCAAAGTATTCACCAAAGCAGAAGAGATTGAAAGCTGCAACATTTCTAAGTCTCTCTTCCTCCTGTTCCAAACTATGGTTCTCCCTCCCTCTCCCACGTGCAAGATCAGTGCAGCAGCCCTCCTCATCACAGAATCACATAGAATCAGAGAATTGTAGGGGTTGGAAGGAATCTGGAAGTCATCAAGTCCAACCACCTGCTAAAGCAGTATCCCTACAGTAGGTTGCACACAGCTGAAATTATCCAGTCTCCAAGTCCCTCCATATCTAGCAGACCTCCTTGCTCTACTTAGCCTGCCTGCTGGGACCTCTCTAGGAGTTGTATATGTCCGCTACTGCTGTTGTTTCACCAGACTTCCCTTGAAGCACCTGCAGTACCTGTTAATTCCATTGCTTCCTTCCCTCTCCAGGATACCTTCATGGTTGTATCCCAGGAGCTGTGTAGGGCAGTAGTTCTGAGAGTGCCATGTTAAAGGTGGTGAGCTCTGATTCCAATTTGTTCCCAGAAAGAAAAAGGAGGAGGAAGAATGGCCACTCAGAAGTTTCTTCTTGGAAAGAGTGGTGCTGCAGTGGCACAGGCTGCCCAGGGAGGTGGTGGAGTCACTGTCCCTGGAGGTATTCCAGAGCAGTGTGGATGTGGCACTGAGGACATGGTCAGTGGGCATGGTAGGGATGGGCTAGCGGTTGGACCAGGTGATCTTAGAGGTCTTTTCCAGCCATACTGATTCTATAATTCTATGATTTGGTTTACAGACTACTCCATGGTCCCTCATTTCCAAAGTTTTTTCATGGCAGTAACTCCCATTAAACTCCTATTCTACACAGAGAGTTCACCTGTCATCCTGTATCCTCGCCCCAACTCCCTGATACTTGAGCAAAGAGTGTGTTTGAAAAATGCCAGAGATGCCAAAAATGCCTGCCTGGACTGAGATTTGGACAGAAAAACCATGCTGACCTTATGAGTATTCCCCAAACCTTGTATCTCAAACCACTACAGGCACAGAAGAGGAGAGGGAAGCATACTTAATGCTCCTGGTGCTTAATGAGTCCTGCACCTGCAGAAACAATGATGCAAACAACAGAGGAGATTTCCTTTGAGAATATCAAGAGGAAAAAATGCAGCAGGAGCAAACTGGAAAATATAGCAGAGGAATTCAAGAAGGGTGAAAATGAAGGTGAAGGGGGAGGGCAGCCACTGAGGAGCCGTGACAGAGGTGGATGGGGTTCTGGGAGTGAAAGAAGAGAATGAGGCAAGGGGGAGTGGAAGGGAAAGGGTAAAAATAATAGAGGGACTGAGGCAACTCAGAAGCTTCATGCTTGGCACTGTGCAGAGAAAACAGAATGGAGTCTTCATGCCAGAGTGCATGATCCCAGAACGGAAGTGAAAAATGGATTTTCACAGGATTGAGTCACATTCAGTCATCATTGTGCGCTTAGATCACATTGGGATAGGAAACAACACCAAGTCAAGCAGGCACCTTCAGAAACCCTTTCTCCCCTAGATCAGCACACTGGGCTGAGAAGAGCTGAAACCATGGAGTCAAAGAAAGGCTCTGGGAAAGTGTTAGCCTGATCCCAGCAACATGACATCCAGAGGTGGCTGGTCATTTCCCTTCTTCTGTCCTTCTCTTGAAGGCCTGAGCATTGCTGTTTCCAGGTCTCCCTGAAGAGCATCTCTAAATATTCCAGGCAGTAACACAGAGAGCAGTTACTTTCTGATTAAGAGAGAGGCTCCATTATTGGAGAGAAGGAGCAGAATGTGAACGAGAGAGGGAGCCTGCCATCAGCAGAGTCTCCAGTGCTTTAGGCTGTCCCCATTTTTTGTGCCATTCATCAATATAACCCAATAATATGCCATGGTTTTAAGTGACTCCAGCAGAAGAGACTCTGACAGGCATGAGATTTATGGGGCGATGTGCAGCAAATCTGCTTTCACTGCCAAGTCACTCATTGTGTTCTTTTCCTTTCTTTCTTTCCCAGTCTTTGTGGAGATCGAAAGCTGGGGCCTCACTGGCTCCTCAAGCTGGTTTCTAAAACAGGAGAAAAGACAATAATTCCTGCACTGTACTGAAGTAAAGTGAGAGACTGCATAAAAAGGATCTGTATGAGGCATAAGGGGGCCTCATAAGGGGGCAGAAAGTCTTGGAGCAGACTCAGGATGGTTTTCAGGAGTAATCCAGGACATTAGAATTTCTATGCTTGCTCTCAAGCCCTCCTCCCTGTTATCTATACCTATCGACAAGGATGGACTTTATGCTGAGATATCACAGCCCCTTTGGATCTCCTCAGTAGGCTCAGGGATATTATTGTTCCCTCCCTTATTCATAGCGTGAGGCTCATCAGTGCTGTCAGGAGCCCGGTGGGAAGCAGGGACCAAGCAGCTATTTGTGATAGCTGGCGCATTGCCCAGCTCAAGGGCTCCCAGAGAGGCTAGGACAGGGATGCTGAACAAAGTGAGGCAACAGCAGGGGAATCGCTGTAGTCCCCTCTTAGACATCTCTGCCAAATGGTAGCCAAAGGACCAGTCTGAGCCACACTGGAGGCTCTAGCTGCGACAGCATCCTGGCTAAGTGCTCAGCGAGGCCATGGTATGTGGAAAAAGGCAAGATGGATGTGGTGGAGGTGGGGAGAAAGATTAGGAACAGTAGAAGACGGAAGAGAAAAAGGATCTTGGGAAAAGAAGCAAGCATGAGAGCAGAGCAGTGTCTATCAGTAGCTCATGCAGTAGGAAATGTGCACTTCTCGAGTGCTTTGCTTTCCTGATGCTCTTCTGCTTAATGCACTCTGTGCTTGTCCCCTTCTGTGCTTGATCCCTCTTCTGTTGGATTTAGCACTGTCCCTTATAGCCTCATGCTAGGTAACCAGTTTGTGGTGAAAATAAAAAGAGAGAAGCCCTGAGCTTCCTCTGGCAGAGCAGCTGTCACAGTGCATTGGCTTCCAGCCCCTTGCCAGCTGCCCCCAGCACCGGCTGTCTGTGCAAGTTAAGAGCCTTCTCCTGAGCTGCTGAGAACTGCCACAGCTCGCCTGTATCATTCACAGCATCCATGAGCACAGAGCTGCTGTCCGGACATCATATGCCCTGCAGCTCCATGGGCGCTCAGCTAGTACAGAAGAAAGCAGCATATATTTGCACACACATACACACGTAGCTGCACAAGTGTGCAATGGCAGCCTGGCAGGCGTAAATCCAGGCTGCCACTTAGGCTTCAACAGACTTACACCAAGCAACTGGGTACACAGATTGGGTAAACACACACACACACGCACGCACGCATGCAACCTGAACATGTGGACAGTGCGATCTGTATGTTCTGATTTGGTCTTCTCACATGAAAACATCCCACCAGCTGCGTAGGCCCACACACGTGGCTCCATCTGCATTCTGTGATCCTCTACCCCTGTCCTCTTGTCATCAGCCAGGTGTTAAGGCCATGGGTGCCAAGACCTGCAGTGAAATTGTTTGATGTGTGTCAAATAAAAGCCTGCGTGTCCCTCTCCACTCCTTGTCCAATGACACTGCATCTCTCAATGCCCCTGCCTCTGTTTTCTTTGAAGACATCATTATGAATAAGGTTGTCTTTCACACAAACCAGGTAAAAAACATCTTCCTCCTGGAAGAGATGTTAAGGATCATTTGAGACAAGGAAGTGATCCAAGACTGCCATTATGGCTTCACCAAGGGCTGATTGTGTCTGACCAATCTGGTGTACTTCTGTGATTGAATGATGGCAAGGGAAGGAAGGGCAACTGATGTCATCTACTTGGACATATTCAAGGCCTTTGATATAGTCCCACACCACATCCTTATTTCTACATTGGAGAAATATGGGTTTGAAAGCTGAGCTATTGGGTGGATAAATAATTGGTTGGATGGTCACAGCCAGAGAGTTGTGGTCAATAACTCCGTGTTCAGGTGGAGTCTGGTGTGGTTGGAACTAGATGATCTTTAAAGTCCCTTCCACCCTAGGCCATTATATGATTCTATGAAAAAATAAGTCACTGTAATTAGGGATTTAGAAAAAGCCGAGAAGATGCAGCCCCCCTAGGGTGATGGAGATGCCCTTACTGCCCTGCCTTCCTTCCCCTGCCTCTTTTTCCTGCCTTTTCCTTTTCTTCCACTTGTTTCTCTACCTTCTCCTCTTCTTCTTCCCAGACTGCCTTTCTGCTGATGTCCTGCCAAGGCACTACCTGCCAATTCTTGACTTCCTTTTCTAGAGAATCCAGCCTTCTTCCCTCACACTCTCTTCCCAGATCATTGTAATCATCCACAATGATAGAAAAGAGGGGTCTCCATACTCTGCTGAAGGGCGAGAACACTCCCAGTGTAAGCAGGAGGCAGAGGAAATCCTCATAGTCTCTAGATGAGAGGGGCATATGGCAGGCTGCATATGGAATGAGACAAGAAAGGATCAGGAGCCTTTTCTGGCATCTCAGACACCCACTAACTTTGTGAGTGATATTCTGCTCCTCCCTGGTCTTTCAGCCTGGCAGCTGGTGGAGATAGGCAACAGCAGGTTAGTGTCTGGGGACCACAGATGCAAATGATGCAAGGCCAGTACCACTTACTGGGAGAGGATTATCCAGTATGGAGAAACAGCATTGTTGGTGCTCTGAGAGAAAGAAGATGAGAAAAAGAGGAAACAATCTTCTCCTGGAAATATGTAATGTGATGTAATGTAATGGAATGTAATGTAATGTAATTAGAAAAGAACAGAACAGAATAGAATAGAATAGTTCATCAGGAAGGGACCTACAAAGATCTTCAAGTCCTACTGCCTGTCCACGTCAGGGCTAACCAAAAGTTAAAGCATATTAAGGGCATTATCCAAATGCATCTTGAACACTGACCTGGGGAGTCAACCACCTCTCTAGGAAGCCTGCTCTATTGTTTAACCATCCTCAAAGTAAAGAAATTTTTCTTAATGTCTAATTTGAATCTCCCATGGAGCAGCTTCGTGTGCATCCCCATCTTCTGCCATAGTCCTCCAGATCTTAGGACTGGGCAGCCCAAAATCTTAGCATTGTAGATTCATAGAATCTTAGGACCATAGAATGGCTTGGATTGGTAGGGACCACAAAGATCATCTAGTTCCAACCCTCTATGGTAGGCTGGGCTGCCACCCACTAAATCAGGTACTAGATAAAAAAAAAAAAAAAAAAAAAAAAAAGTGTTAAATGCCTTCACCTTTTCCTCATCCTCATTAAATGACTATCTGCTTCAAGTATCATTCCAGTGTTTTCCTTAAACCTTCCCTTGCTGCTGACATAGTTAAAAAGCCTTTTTTGTTGTCTGACACTTCACTGGCCGCTGTTATCTCAAGTTGGGCTTTGGCTTTTCTTGTTGTCTACCTGCAGATGTGAACTGCTCTGAACTCTCCCTGTGAAGCCAGATGTTGCTTGCAGAGATTGTGTATTTTCTTTTTCTGCCCTAGTTCCAGTACAGTGCAGCATCTCCACCTTGACTGCCCTGCCTATCCCTCCTGACCAGCTGATAACCCTCCATCCCAGCACTCCATTCACAGGACTTATTCCACCAAGTGTCACTTACATCAGTGGTATCATAGCTCTGGGAAAGGAACGAAGTTTCCAGTTCCCCCTGTTCATCCCTCATACTGTGTGCATTGGATTACAAGTATTTCAGAAGTGCTCCTGAGCTCACAGTTCTTCCCAGTGTAGATCAGATGCCAGGCCTGCTTTATACAGTGCCGTACTATCCCTTAGCATAACCTCAGTGTTCCTAATGGTATCCTCTTCACGCATGGATCCTAATTTAAAGCTCTCTCCATCCATCTTTTCATGTTACAAGCAAAAAAATGGTTTCCCCATCAAGACAGCAGATCTCTTATCTCAAACTCTTCCACATTCCCAAAATTCTTGCAGAGGCACCAATCTCACCACTCTTTCTTTGTCTCTCCCAATTACTAGAAAGACTAAGGAAAATGCTGCTTATGTTCCTGAATCCCTTGGTCATTTTTCCATGGTCCTGAAGTCTCTTTTGATGGACCTCAGGCTCCCTGTTGTAATATTGTTGGTACCCACATTAAAGAGAAGGATTGGGTAATAGTCTGAAGACTGTACTAAACTTGAAAGCTTTCTGGTGATGTCCCTTATCATAGCCTTGGAGAGGCAGAAAACTTCTCTGTAAATAAGGTCTGGTCTGCAGATGGGAGCCTCTGTTCCCTTGTGGAGGGAGTCACCTATGACTGCAGCTCAGCATTGCTTCTTTGCAGTGCCAGTTTATATCACAGAATCATAGAATCACTGAGGTGGAAAAGACCTCTAAGATAATCCAGTCTAACCATTAACCCATCACTGCCATGTCCATTAAACCATGTCACTTGATGCTACACCTATCCTTTTCTTGAATACCTCCAGGGAGTGCTGCACTTGCTACAAGGAGTTGGTTGACCTAACCTTGTAGGGAGAACTTGCAGTGGTGCCTCTGGATTCCCTCTTTTCAGATCCCTCATCTTCCACACCTCAAGCTTCATATCTAGTGGAGGAAGCTGAGTGGGCAGACAGGGGCTTCTCTTACGAGTCTCCTGGCTCGTAGGCATGGCTTTCTTTTGGGTGGTCCCAAGCCTGCCCATAAATCCCCTCAAGCCCCCCATCAGAGCTGGAAGTGACTTATGCAGGGCTCCCTGGGCTGTGGTCTTCCCTCCCTACCCTGCCTTCAGCTGCAGACTTCCTAAAGCTGCTGCAACCCAAATAGAGGACAGGCAGAGCTATCATAGTGTTTGGGTGCTGGCTGCTTGCTCTGCTCACAGGAGAGGCAGTCCATAAGGAAGGCTTTCAGCTCTCCTTCTCCTGTCAGTTCTCCTTGCCTGCCCTGTTTCGACGCAGATACATTACAGTATAACGAATCTGTGACCCTTCTGGGATTTCACAGTTGTTGCTGTTCTGCGTAGCACAACTGCTCACACAATTTCACGGTGGTGACAAGGCTGGCACTCATGTCCTCTTCCCTTGGAAGGGCCCCTGGAGACATAGGAAAAGATCTTTTAGGCTGAATTTGAGCATTAGCACTCCAGAGCACTTCTCAGCTGTGGCCACTGCTCTGCAATGCAACCTCATCCTCTACTGAGCCAATGTGTGCTGAGACCACATCATCTGATGTGATGGGACAGGGATGCACAAACACACAGAGCATGTTTGCAGGCAGAAAGGGTCCACTTACTGCCTTTGTACTAAAATTTTGTGTCCTGTAAGTTGGACATGTCGTGGATAACTTCATGTAGTGCAAATGGGGCTGTAAGTAGGATTCCCTAAGTCTAACAAAGATGGCCTATTTGGAGCTGGGCGTGTCCTAGCAAAATTATGTGGGAGCGCAACTTTTCTTTAGAGTTAATAGGTCCTTCTTTGTGTCCTTCACACTGTTTAGCCCTCATTCATTTACCAGAAGGGATCATTTCTCTTTTCAAACTTTCCATTACATCCTTGCCCAGCTCCCTGTCTCTTTCAACTCTTCCTACCCAGACCACGTTTCTGACATGGAACAAGCTGTGTTCTGGCACCCTGCCCTCCCTGCTGCCCTGGCCTGGACAGCCATTCATTACTGGCTGAGGATACGAGTCTGCAGAGCATGGGAGCACTTGCTCCTCATGAAATATTGACACAACCCTTTGCCATTCCACCCCATCCTCCCCATCCCTCTCCCTCCTCTCCTCACGCTGGCTGTGTTTGTCAATCACCTCTTCATCTAGCCTTCCTTTTCAAAAATTCTTTTTCATCTCTCAGATGCTTTTTATTTTTTCTTGTCTTCCCAGGGAGGGGAGTACGGAGGGGTGGCACACAGAGAGGGCACTACCCCAGCTGCTGCTAAGCAGACAAAGGCAGCTTGTGCACTGCTCAGCTCTTAATTGCCTGCATTCTGGCATTTCAGCTCATCCTTACTGATGAAACAGAAATGTGCAGTTCTATCACAGCAGAAAATATTACAAGAGAAGAGATTCCCGCTTAAGGGAGGAGGCAGAGTGGGAGACAACTTGCCTGGAGTGACCCCAACCAAACCTGTTCGCCACTCCTGCTGCACTGGAGCCAGCTGTTAGCCTTCCTCAGGCTTTCCTCCTCCCACCCTGTGCATTCAGTGAGCTCTCCCATGAGGCATCATCATTAAATGCCAATGTGGGAATGAAGACAGAGCTGTTAATTGGCTTGCTTGTATAAACAGCTCCATTTGAGCTGGCAAGGCAGTTTGGGTAGTGCATCTTGAGCACCCAGCACTGGGTTTTGGGGAAGATGTGGGAGGCAGTGGGTCTGTGAGGCCCTATTCCAGATACATCACTAGAGGGAGGAAAAAACCTGCCTTCTGCTGCAGCTCAGCATGTCTCAGAAGCCTCTGGTCATTCACAGAATCATAGTCTCGTTTGAGTTGAGCATTTAAAGGCCATCTAGCCCAACTCCCCTGCAATGAAGAGGTACACCTACAACTAGATCAGGTGCTCAGAGCCCCCTGACCTTGGATGTGTCCAGAGGTGGGGTATCCACCACCTCTCTGGGCAACCTGCTCCAGTATGGACGGTGATGGACAGGACCGCTCAGTTGCAGGCATGGCAGGCATATGGAACCCCTACCTCAACACTGGGCAGAGAGCTGTGGTGCTAAAACTCCCCTTGCCACAGGTACTGGATGAAGGCAGTCCTGATAATTAACCCATGCGTTGGGGAACAGATACAGCTCCTACCTGGCTGTGAGGCAAGGCATCAAAAGATGATGACAGCTTCCTTTCTGCCTGTACAAGCCAGTTACCCCTAACTCATATGGGTCTCATTTTCTATCCCAAATTCCAGTCAGGAGATCACTGTATGAGGTAATACAATTGCAGTATCTAAATTTCAGTATCTAAAGGGGGGCTGTAAGAAAGAAGAGGACAGACTCTTTAGCAGAGTCTGTTGGGACAGGACAAGGGGAAATGGTTTCAAACTGAAAGAGAGGAGATTTATATCGGGTATGAGGAAGAAGATTTTTACAACAAGGATGGAGAGGCACTGGAACAGGTTGCCCTGAAATGTGGTGGATGCCCCATCCCTGGAGGCATCTAAGGTCAGGCTGCAGGGCCTCCGAGAGCCCTGACGGAGCTGTACATGTACCTGATCATTGCAGGGGAGTTGGACCAGATGACCTTTGAGGGCCCCTTCCAACTCAAATGATTCTATCATTCTATGATAAGAAGCTGCAACTTATCCTCATTTCCGCAACCCTTTCTTTTAACAGCACATGACACCTGATGGGTACTGTGTCCATGGCCACAGATCTGGCAGTTGCTGCCAGATGCACCACAAAGCTTCCTCAAATGTTTAGCAAATGCTTTCCATGCAGGTATCTACAGCATAAAACAGGAGACAATGTGCTCCTGTGGGTCAGTTGCAGACCTGAAATCACCACTGCAAAGTGTGGAGGGTGTTTGCCCTCTGGGGATAAGAAGAAGACGAGATGTGGGGTATGGTATCTCAGAGAGCATGAAGTTAATCTGTACGCCAAAGGAGAGGGATTTATGGGGGAAGAAGGGGATGCCTCAGGAAGAATTATTTGGGATCTGTGCAAAAAGCAGGTGGGACTTCACACCTCATAGGATCAAAGCTGGGCTGTTTATATCAGCTCGCCTTGCCTGGATTTTATTCTGGCGATGAACGTGTTCTGAAAACAAACAGAACATCGAGGAGGAAAATTGTGGAGCGAGTGACTGTTTTTTTGGTTGCTAAGCCATCTGTTCTGCTCCAGCAGCTCACGGAGGGCTCTGCCATCACTCTGTGTCTGCCTGCCTGTTTGTGTGTGGGTGGCTGGCGCTAGCTGGCGTGGCAAGAGAGAGTCTTGGGGTGGAGGGGAAGATGTATATGTGCTGGGGAAGTCAGTTGTTTTCAGCAAATTTGCTCTGGAGGGGAGGAGGAAAGTTGGCTGTGGCAATGTATGCAAACAGAAATGCCAGAGGGCAATCCGGGGAGGGTGTGTGCAGAGGGGCTGTGCTTTTCTGTGTGGCTGGAAAGGGTGGTGCGTGCACCCTGGGATCTAGGATTGCAGGCACAGGGTTACATCAGTACAGAAGGCCACATCTGCAGCTGCAGGGCTGGTCAGTGCATTGCAAAGCTGCCTGCAGGTGGGGGCAGAGATGGATGTTTGTTCATGTTGAGGCACTGCTAAAACACTGGTGGAGAAAGTATGTGGGTGGATATCATGCACATGCCACCCTCTGGGCTGAGAGGGGTGAGGTGGAGCTGTGAGCTTGTGGGATGGGGTGTGCATGGCACACGCTGTGGGTGATGTGAACAAAGCAGTCATCCTCTTCATATTCAGCTGTGCAACCTCTCTGGCTTTAACTGTGCTGTAATGATGAAGGATGGTAAAGGCTAATGATCTCTGCATATTTATTTTCAGGTTGAATATTAGGAAAGTATTCTCAGAAAGAGCAGTGCTGCAGTGGCACGTGCTGTCCAGGGAGGTGGTGGAGTCACTGTCCCTGGAGGTGTTGAAGAATCGTGTGGATGTGGCACTGAGGGACATGGTCAGTGGGCATGGTCGAGATGGGCTGGCAGTTGGATTAGGTGATCTTAGGGGTCTTTTCTAGCCTCAATGATTCTGTGATTCTATGATTTCCCCAAACCAGGCTGTGATCTATTCCCACACCTTTCCTGTCCTGATTTCATCCTGTCCTGCTCCTTGCAAGGCAAGACAGATTGCCACAGCAGATGTCAGCTTCCCCTGTCCTACCTCTCAGAGCTCAGAGCACCCAGGTACTGCACTGAGGGAGAGCTGCCGGTGTTTTGGGCACGCATGGTGCTCCTTACCCACACCCAGCACTGCTCAGCTGCTGGATAGGATTTAATGGTGCCTCTTGAAAGCTGAGCAGTGCTGTGACAGCATTAAATAATGGGTAGGACTGAGATTTGAGAAGGGGACCCTAGACTGCTCCTAGCTGCCATGACAGCCCTGTGGGATTTCAGAGACCCAAGAAGGTGAGCGCAACTTTAAGAGCCAAGGTGTTTGGCCAAGAGGACAAGATGCAATTGTTAGCCATGTGGGACAACATGCAGTTGGGCACCATCAAAAGCAGCCAGGCTAAGAACTGCAGCAGGAAATCCTACCACTCCTTTTTACAGCTGTCCTAGAAGTGAATACTCCCCCAGCTATGAATGACCACATAAGTTCTGCTTTCAGGTAGGGATACCTTTGGACAGTTGCATCACAAACACAGAATCACAGAATCACAGGATACTCTGAGTTGGAAGGGACCCAAAAGGACCACTGAGTCCAGCTTGTGGCTCCACACAGGACAACCCAAAAATCAGACCATATATCTGAGGATGTTATCCAGATGCCCCTTGAACTCCAGCAGGCCCGATGCTGTGAACACTGCCTTGGGGAGCCCATTCCATCCCTGATCACCCTCTGGTGAAGAAACCTTTCCTGATAACCAGCCTGACCTTCCCCTGGGCAGCCTGTGTTGCAAACAAAGCACATGATAGGACACTCTCACTAGAAGGTTAGTAGTTTTTTTCCTTTCCATGTGTCAGGACAGCAAAAGGGGGCTCTGGATAGGGCATTTGCACTAGATGTGAGCTGTGTCACTCTTGGGAACACAGGCAGAATAATAGGAGACTGTACAAATCAATACTGTTAATGGGGAGCCTTATTGACTTCACCACCTGAGATAGCCACATAAAAATAGATTTAGGAGAAAGCAGTGGGGGAAGAAAATAAGTGGGTTCTGCTGAGAAAGAGAGGAAGGAGAAGTGAAAGAGGAAGAACCCAGGAGAAGGAAAGTCCTGAGAAACGGAGGGAGGTAAGGCCCTGCATGTGATATGCACTCTGTTTTAAATGGAAGGTGTGTAATCTCCCCATGTCTAGGAGGTGTTTGAGAGAACCTGTTAGGGATTTATTAGAAAATAAAAATGCTCTAATTGAAAGCGAGTAGAGACAATTTGTATTAATAACAGGAGGAGTCATCAAATAATAGAATTGTTTAAAATCTATTAGTTTGCTCCACGCAGTGAAAAGAAAGTGTTGATTATCTTGATATAGAACGTATTAAAATGAGAGCCCAGGCTGCTGGTCCCCTATGCAGATTAAAGACATAATTTATTGAAGCAATTTATTTTCTGGTGGGAAGAAGAGGGAAAAAATGGAAAAGAAGTATGATAAGAGCTGCAATCAAGTCTTGGATTCTTAATCTGAAGACCTGCCTCTTATCTGCCTTCTTTCAGTCATTAGAAAATAATATTCATTCCTTGGCTGGGTTTAAAGAAGCAGGAAGAAACAGGGCAGCTGGGAAAAGGGAAGATAACTTAGGGAGGCCTGCCATTCACCTCTTGAGGTTTAAGTTCTTGACAACAGTTGCTTCAAATCCAAGGCAAATCAACCATGAGTTGCCAGGAGTAGCAGTAGCTGGAGCTTGCCGGTCAGCATGGAAGTGCAGACTGTCTAATCCTCCCTGATGATAAAAGGAATATGTTGCTAAACTGGAGATTAATTTGGTGCTGAATAATTCATTCATTCATTGTTTGTCTCAGTGTTAATAAACTACAGTGAGGGGAAATAAAAACAGCGACTCCAGCGTTCACGCTTGAAGCCCCTTACAATCAGCGGGCATTTAGATGAGTAAATAGAAATCTGGCATTAGAAATCTGATATGTTTGGATCTGGAGATCAGCCTTGGAACATGATTTCCCTGGCATGCTCACTGAAAAAGTCCTGCAGGCTGGTGTGTATTGCTGTTCTACATTTTTTTCTCAGATAAAGGCCTAGATCCCACCTTGCATTATTTTCTTGTTACTTCATTGTGAACCACCTAAACTCATCCAGTGTAATCGCAGGAATCTGACAGCACAGCACTTCCCGCCTACTCCATCCTTGTGTCATCTGCTTGCACTCTTCACATTTTTGTAACCAGACATCTCTCACCCCACAGACAAAACTCCGATCTCAAAACTGAACCAGAAATGAGAAATAGAGTTGAGGTTTCAGAGAAGACACAGGCAAGAGGTGTTGTTGTGGGGCTGACATTGAGTGTCCAAAGAGAAGTGAGGGCAGCCAAGAGATCTGCGCTGAGAGCACTTCTGTGGTCTTGCTCACAGTAGGTGTTCTTTTTCTCAGCCCATTTTCTAAAGTCACTGTATTTTTGATCGCAGGAGAGAAGCTGGATGTGCCATTGAATTGGTTCTGTAATAGGCCTATCAAAGCACTGTGTGTGCGCAATTGGGATGTCTTTGTGAGATAATGACTTTTCTTACACTTCCTTTGGATATGTAATTACACGGTAACACCTTCTTAAAGGACTTTTTCTGTTTATGTACTGTTACGAATCTCAATGTTTATAATTCAAGCTTTCAGTCAATTCTTCCCTTTTCCGCAGCAGTGCTGTTTTCACTGGTCTTGGCATACTTTTTTCATTAACACTTGTTGATTTCTGTCCTTCCTTTCAGCTTCCTTCTTTTACCTTTGCTCAGTGCAGGGACAATGTGATAATATCACTTTGCAGGGAGGAAACTTATTTTTCTTTTTATGCCACTTCAAGTAACACTTTCCTTACTATATCCTATTGCTATTGGACCCAGCAGGGAATGTCTCCCCACCTTCTAAATAACTCAAGCAGTTTTTTGCCCCCGATTTCTAGCGTAGCTCCAGACTCTTGAGCAATCTTTGAAGCATCTTTCAGATAGCGGTCTTTCAAGAGTACCCATGTGGATCCTAGAGCTGATTCACCACCTTTATTTAACTGATATTGTTAATGGGTCTTATTGCTGTCACGAGCCCAGCTTGTGTGATACTGTATTGCACCCCAGTCTGTGAGGTTGCTGCTCTGCCCATGCTTGAGTCATCTTCACCTCCTGAATCATCCTTGTTTGTGGAGCAAAAAGCTCCCTGACAGTTAGCATGCACTTCTTTCCAGCCATAATAAGTATTTATTTGCCACTCTTACCTGTCCAGTGAGGATAATATCCCCTGAAACTGAGACTGTAAAAAAGGAGAGAAATCTGTCAGTATTTCTGGGTGATCAGAAACACATCTGTACTTGGTTTACTGCAAGCAGGTGGGTATTTATGTGTTAGAAACACAGACATGTATAAGTACACAATATTGTACTCCCACCAAATCCTCCTTCGGTTATCAAACCCTGTGGGAATAAACACTCCCTCATTCTCAAATGCCCTCACCAATTAGTGTGACAGACCAGACTCGGGTTGCATCACTGTCTCCCTTTCTTATTATCCCCTATTGCCTTGAAAAAGGTCCTGAAGCAGATACCATTAAGGGAGAAGACACTCTCCTACATACTCAAACATTGTCTTTTCTCCAAAGCTCTGCAATTGATAGGGAAAAAGAAGATGGATTCTGATATGAAAACTAGGAGATAGATAGATCAAAAATGCTGTGGGTGAAGGCACATGGGTCTGCAACATCTTAGCTCCCAGCCTTTGCAATTTCTTGTTTATGCACCTACACTGATGCTCATAGCCACCAAGATAAAATCCAGACATAATTTTCCTTCTGTCACTGATATTTGACATCATCACCCCAGAAAAAAACTGCTCTGCTCTCCAAATCACTCCTTTTCTTTGCTTGAATCACTTAAAATCATCTCCCCTGTGACATTTTTTGCTTGTTTGGAGGGTTTGGGGGCATATCTCTTCCCTTTTCCCCCAAACTCTGCAGTTCCAAGAAGATCCTGAAGGCCCATGGACAGAGCCATACATCTGTACTGAACGTACTCAGGACAGTCTGAGCGTTGTTCTCAGATTGTCTGCACCACAACTGTCAGCCCACTCTCACTCATGGCTGTGGATTGTGCAGATCAACAATCTTCTGGATGACGTTCATGCCTGGTTTGAGGCATGAATGCCGAGGGTCATTTATAAGGCCCATCTGTTCTAGTAGAGGGGAGGAGAAT
Source organism: Pavo muticus (assembly GCA_016647715.1). Taxonomy (NCBI): domain Eukaryota; kingdom Metazoa; phylum Chordata; class Aves; order Galliformes; family Phasianidae; genus Pavo; species Pavo muticus. Next base: position 2,013,153 of record JACDJE010000024.1, read on the forward strand.
TTAACCATCCGAGCATAAGCTCTTCCAGGCCGCTTGGGTTTGGTAATGAGCACAGTGAGTCCATGACAGCTTGGCCCACATCTAGAGAATCAGCTCCATATTCTAACGTGATCACAGACATCCAGAGCAAACCCTACTTGAACTCCTCACCTTGTTCACCCCCTGCAGAGAAGAAGCAACCATCCTGCTTTTCGTTTGCTCAGTAGCCCAAACTTGTGGAGGGATGGCAGGAATGGCTTTGATAAGAAATTTGCGCTGTGTCACAAAATCAGATCTTGGCAGCAGATTCCACTGACCCCTGCAACTAAGGGAGAATACCAGAGTCTGTGTTTCTAACTTTATCCTTTGCTATCTCCACTTCATGTATGCTTCCTGAAGGCAGAACAAGGTAAGACTTCCCATTTGTCCTTTGCTAAATATGCATCTGGATGTGGGTTTGTGTGCTTGGTGTAGAGAAACACTTTCCTCAAGAGACAGAAATTCTTGGGAAGGAGATAGTGAAAGATGTTGATGACACGTTTTTTGAAGGGGAAGTTGAAGAAAACCTGAGGTAATTGATAATGTTGGTACTGGGAACAGTAACCAGGCTGGGCTGTGGAGACAAGAATAAGGGACAGTAGGGACTGGGGCTAGGGATCAGGAAGGAAGCAGTCCCTGTATCTCAACTAATGCTCTCTGGCAGGGTAGCAATGCTAATGGTTATTAAATGTGTCAGCTTCAAGATTTAGCAAAATGGTACCTCTCCTGATGCATCTCATCCTGGCACACAGAGCCCAAAGCAGGGGAGAAATTAGGGCCTGCAGACTGTATGTGCTGAGTATGGGGCTGCTCCTTCCTCTTGTCAGGGAGCTTATTCCCGTGATTCTGCACCTTACCGTGACAATCCTGTGCCGTGCTGTTTGCTAAAAGCATGCCTGTTTGTAGCTGAGAAGACATTTGCCATCACCCACACAGACCTGCTCTCCTCTCAAGGGCAAGGGAATGGTGCCTTGCCCTTGAGAGGGAAAAAGGGAAATAGGCCCATTCTTCTAAGGAAAAGGGGAAGCTTGGGTATAGAGCCACCTCTCCATGTCCTGTGGAGTGGAGTGAGGTAGAGATGTGGCAGAAATGGCTGGTTGCTGGCTGGAACACTGTGGGTTGGGTCTTTCCAGCTTGTCCTGGTGGTGGAAGACCATCCTCGGTCAGGTTTGACTCACTACTTTGCTGCTCTGCCACACAGACCCTAGGCAAAGAGCTGGTGGAAGGAAGAGTCTGATCTGCCTCTACTCTCTGGGCAAATGGGAAACCACAGTACATGGAGTACCAGAAAGAAAATGGGAAAGAAACGTGCTTTTAGGGACAGATGGAGCAACATGCCTTTTGCAACTTCTGTCCGTGCCCTTCAGTCTGCCCTGCCCTTCCCTTACACCTATGGGAGGGACTTTTTGGCACAGCTATGGTGTCTGGTTTGTTTGCTGGGAAGGAAGTCTAATGGAGGAGTAACTATGGCAACCTAACTCTCTCATAGTGACCGTGGAATCCACCACCATCTATCCATACCCAGACCTCACACTACAGAATTCCAAATTAAAACCCAGCTAAGTTTTTTCCTTCTACTGTTAAGCAGCCACAGCCTGGCCTGACAGAGTTAGACTCTGCCTCCCTCCCAGGCTTTTCTTGGCTGTGTTATGATTTGATCCATCTTTTTGCCAAGTGGCTGAGTGCCACACTACCAGCACTGGAGATGGATGCACTTGTTACCCAGCCAGCCAGGGAGTACCGCCCCTGGGGCTCTGGCCGCACAAGTTGTCAGTGACCCAAGCAATGTGGTTTCCCTTGCAAACTCACAGCTGAAGAGCAAACCTTCAAGTACCTTCCTGGCTTTCTCTGGGCTGGAAAGGAGCAGTAAGCACAGAAATGCCTCGCACCTTCCTTGTGCAAATGCCCAGTGTGTCAGAGGTGACCACCCTAAATTAAGCTCCAAATTACAAATTACTAATTAACTGACAAATATTCCCTTACTTTAATCCATGTCTCTCCCACTGCCACTCAGGCTTAAATTTTGGGTTGAGAGTGCTGGAGAAGCTACCTCTGACTCTGTGTTAGGGTGAGGTTATATGGGCTCTTGGGGCATGCATCTTGATGGCAGATTACCCAAGCCAGTGTGGCAGAGTGGTTCCCCAGTGGCACCTCAGTGCTGCCTTTCCTCCTTACTCTTCCTGACTTCCTCCTCATGGTGGTGAGGGGAAGCAATGCTTGCTGGGAGACAGTCAACCACAATCATAGAATCACAGAAACACATAACAGCTTGGGTTTGTAGTGACCTCAAAGCCCACTCAGCCCCAACCTCTGCCATGGGCAGGGCTGCCACCCACCAGCTCAGGCTGCCCAGGGCCCCATCCAACCTGTCCTGGAATGCTTCCAGGGATGAGGCACCCACAGCTTTCTGGGCAGCTGTGCCAGCACCTCACCACCCTCTGAGTAAAGAATTTCCTCCTAACATCTAACCTAAATCTCCCCTCTTTTAGCCATTCCCCCTTGTCCTATCATTATCAGACCATGTAAAAAGTTAGTCCCTGTCCTGCTTATAAGCTCCCTTCATGTATGGAAGGGTAAAATCCCACTGAAGAGCTCAGGAAAGAGGTAAGGAGTCACCAAACCTTGAGAGGATGGAAATGAAAAGGAGAAATAGAAAGGAAAGTACACATAGATAGGAGTCAGGTTCTCCAGACAGTGATTCAAATTATAATTGTGTTCATGATTAAGAAAGTGTCTTTGAGTCTGCAGCCCAGCCTGACATGGGAAGGTGAAGGAGGGTTGGGCAGGATGCCATAGCAGTGGTGGCTGAAAACCTGTAGGAATCTCTTGGTGATCATGCTGCTGGACAGGGAGTGTCTTGGGGATGGGGGTTCTTTTACACCTTCATTCATAGCAGAAAAGGGAAAGGTTGGCTGCCCCTCACATCCCTCCTAGAAGCAGACTGGTTACACACTCCTTTCTGGCACATGGGCAGTCCCATGGCTGTCCTGACTACAGACTGCAGACCTTTTCCTTCCTTCCTACAGACTGCAAACCCAGCTCTGACCCAGTGCTTGCATTCTCACAGCCCTGTTGCCTCTATTTTGGACCCCTCACTATAAAAAAGTAATTGAGGCCCTTGAGTGTGTCCAGAGAAGGACAGCAAACCTGTGAAAGGTCTACAGCACAAGTCTTATGGGGAGCAGCTGAGGGAACTGAGATTGTTCAGCCTGGAGAAGAGAAGCTCAGGGGAGACCTAATTGCTCTCTACAACGAGTTGTTCCAGAACCATGTGGATGTGGCTCTGAAGGACATGGCTAGTGGGCATGGTGGGGATGGGCTGACAGTTGGACTCAATGATCCACACCCTCCTTCTCCTGAAGATTTCCCTCCCCCACGTCATTCCTATATCTTTCCCTGGAGCATCCCTCCTCCTGGCTTTCCTTCACTACTTTCCATCATGTTCCACTTGTCATTTGGCTTGCCTCTTCCCAAGCCTTCTTGTCCACATTCTTCTGATGCAGCTCCTCAGAAACTCACTTTCTTGCTCCTTTTCTTCCTAGGGAGCATTTCTGCCCTTTCCTCTTCACCAGTGACATATCCCCACCTGTATATGCTGCTTGTCATGTTCCTAAAAGGAGTAGAGTAAAAAGAGGAAAACTTCCCCCTCCCCCTCATCCTTTGCAGAAGGCATTCTTTCAAAGCCTTAGGATTGGGACAAGCACTACAGGTGGGGAGAGAGTGATAGAGCAAGAAGGATGTACTGGAAGCACGTCTGATGAAGCAAGATGCTGAGCTGGTTTGAGCATTCTGATCGCAGCAGCATGCAAAATCCTATTAAGGCTTTACTACAGCAAGTTTAATACATTGAACCCATCATTGCTAGAGCTGCCCCTGCCAGGCATCTCTGAAATTCACACCAACAGGTTTTCAATCTCTTAGCAATCCTCAGCTCACAGGAGCAGCTCTCAGGAGAGGGGGGAGGAATTATGCAACAGCTCCAAACCTGACTGCAGGACAGAGGTTTCCCTCTTCTTCCTCTCTCACTGCAAAGCCCCATGGGTTTGCTAAGGGTTACACCATAAGAATGGATGGTTTTAAGTATCATCTTGCAGCATGCTGAACACTTCCTAACACATTCTGAGTTTTTGATTTTCTGAAGAAAAGAGGATGTACTGCTGAATTTGGGAAATGGAGATGAGGAGGTATCACAGGTGAGTCTGTAACAAAGCAGGGAATCGTGGAGGAGTCAGTGGCAAAGCTGGGAAGGAATGTTGTATCTTGCCCTATGGAGCCATACGTCAAACATTGGTATTTTCTAAAATAAAAGTTAGAAAAAATAAAGAATAAAAGGATTCTTCTGTGTGTGATTACAAAGGACTGAGCAGAGCTGCATGTGGTGCAGAGGTGTTTTGATCAGGTGCTGGGGAACAGAGGAGGATAAGCATTTGGGAGAAGAAAGGAGTCTAAGAACACACTTTACAGCAGGAGTTGAGTTATCTGATGAAAGAACTGCATGGAAATGATGCAAATCTCACTGCTTTGTCCTAAACATCATGATATTTAACATTTTCCTTAAAACCTCAGCACCTGGAGTTGGGGGAATCAAATGACAATTTCAATTCTCATATCAAATGCAAGAAAGAGAAGAGAGAAGTGAGGTACTTCCTTTTCCCCAGAGAGAGAAAATAACTTCAAAATATAACCAAACAAAGGTCCCCTGGATATTCAAATAAAACACTGTGTTTTTTTAAATGCGGTTTTACATTTGGATAAGTTGGGGATATTTAGGTCTAGCTTGGCATAGAGATGTGGTGAAATGCTGAATGGGCATAAGAAGGTACTGTACTGGAAAATAAATGTGTGTGTGCATACCTTTGCTGCCCACCATAACATCAGTTTTCATTGCAGCAGAGTAAAGATGTTGCTGTATGGACATCAGCCACTGAGAGGTGAATCTGTGTGTGACTGCGGTGTAGGGTCAGCTGGAATTCCTGGGAATTTATGAGGCTTCATGGCCCTGAGCAGCCAGCTCCCCCGTCCCTTCCCATAGCCTCCCCTGAGGTCCCTCTCCCCTCTCTGTGTGCAAAGCATAGTTCCCTGTTGAATGCCCTGTGGAGAGGAGGCCAAGCAGCACATTAACTCCTGGGTATTGAAATCACAACTCCGAATCATGGGGCTGCAGCGAGGAAAACAATTGCCAGACACTTGCAGAACAGAGCCCTTTCACACTATGATAATAGCTTTGGGCTTGCCAGCCCTCTCTTCTGCCCTCCCCTGATACCTTGCTGTTTATTCTGAGTCTATTACTGGCTCCTGTTTTGTATATTCCAGTCTTGTATAGGCTCAAGCACAACCACATGAGAGGAAGGGGATAGCTGGGTGAAAATTTGAAGGCTCTTCTCCCACCCCACCACTGAAATAATGGGATCTTATCCATGCAGAAAGTGCAAATGTAGCCCTCACTGTCCTCTCTCTCCACCAAGAGCTGGTCCTGGAAGCCCTGCTGGAATGTGGGGCTTTTTTCTCAATCATAAGGCAGCAGGCAGCAGACAAATCACTGTTATCTGTGTCTCTTCCTTCTCCAGGAGGGCCGTGTATCTTTTTCATTTAGGTAATAACAGGCTTTTGGCAGAGCCTTCAGCACAAACCCAAGCTGCAGGTGAGCTGAAGAGTTTGGCTCTGGTTTAGAAAGTCTTTGCACGGGTAATAGGGGGGTTTCCCTAGAGCTCTGCCAGGGCAGACTTGGAGTTCCCAAAGCAGAGCCTGGCTGAGGTGCAGGGAGAGATGGAGAAGCAGCATTGCTGGTCAGGGAAATGAGGGAAGAGGCAGATTTACAATTGATCAATCACAGAGTCATTAAGGTTGGAAAACACCTCTAAGATCACCTAGTGCAACCGCCAGCCCATCCCCACCATGCCCACTGACCATGTCCCTCAGTGCCACATCCACACGGCTCTGGAACACCTCCAGGGACGGTGACTCCACCACCTCCCTGGGATTTGCTGGAGGTGGGATGGCAATGGAACGGTTATAGAGAGGATCAAGCTGAAGGAGACACCATAGGAAGGAAAAGACAGAGAAAGGAATGAGATGGAAGAATCAGAGCGGAGAGAGAATAGGAAATTCTGGAAAGGAGCACAGGAATCACAGAATCATAGAATAACTCAAGCTGGAAGGGACCATAAGAATTATCAAGCCCAACTCCTGGGTGAACATCAAAATTCTGATGATGGCAGAAAGTCCTGAACGTGGTATTTCTTGAGGAAGCAAAACAGTATCTTTCTGCAGACTTTATGCCATGTTGGGGGAGGGTCAGTGACAAGCTCCAGGAAGCTCCTGACTGTTTGGTGACTTTTCAAACAGGTGCAGGAATTGATATTTCTCTCCCTTTTATTTTCTCTCCCATGTTGCAATGGAAAATAAATTAGCGCGCACACACACACACAAAGAACAAGCTCAAACTCAGTCATGGGTTAAGTTTGCTAATATATCAGAGTATTTCAAGGTGTCTCTCCCCAGCCAGTCAATTTTTAAAAGTCAATTTTTTTCTCTTCCAAAAAGATTGGAGTAAAATTTTCTAGCAATTTCTATGTCTCCCATGAGCAACGGGATGGTTATACACTTTCACATCTGTGAACCCCACAGGAGTCACTGGTTTAGCTGTGAATGTGATTCCGGTCAGATGGGGCTTTGCTGTCATTCAAGAGCTTGCTGATGAGCAATAAATATTCATAGAACTGATTAGACATTAATTGCACAAATCACCACCTCTTTAGCCATCCCCAGGAACCTTGCTTCCACTCACCATGGTTAAAGGAGCAGAAGAAAACATCTCTTCCATGTAGGTGCCTTAGGGTGAGCCTAGTACCTCAAAAGAAAAAGGGACTGCTAAAAGCCTCACCTTGCAATGTCTCTTAACACCACAGTCCTTTCCTAAGTTCTGACCATGTTACATGTGCATGCACAGATGTGCTTAGGTATGTGGGACTGTGAGCATGCAGAACAGGACCTGTGTTTGGACACAGCCAGAAGGGGACCTCTAACCCAATTTTTCCAGCAGGATAAGGAGTGAAGACGTGCTTGTGCTAGCAGGGCGTATGCTCCTCTCCCTGCACGTTCTGCCCAGATGTGATATGTTACTTGGTCTAGATATTTGTGTCATCTCTGCTCCAGAGCTGTGTGTTCTTGCAGCCCAGAATGCCAACACTATACTGGGCTGGATCAAAAAAGGGGTGGCCAGCAGGGAGAGGGAGGGGATTGTCCCCCTCTGCTCTGGCCTTGTGAGGCCACATCTGGAGTACTGCGTCCAAGTCTGGGGCCTCAGCACAGGAGGAATGTGAAGCTCTCGGAGAGACTCCAGAAGAGGGCCATGAAGAGAGTCAGAGGGCTGGAGCACCTCTCCTATGAGGAAAGGCTGAGGAATTTGGACTTGTTCTGCCTGGAGAAGAGAGGGCTCTGGGGAGACCTCATTCAGCCTTCCAGTACTTGAAGGGATCTTATATACAGGAGGGGGACTGACTTTTTACATGGTCTGATAATGATAGGATGAGAGGGAATGGCTTTGAACTAAAAGAAGGGAGATTTAGGTTATATGTTAAGAAGAAATTCATTACTCCGAGGGCAGTGAGGCACTGGCACAGGCTGCCCAGAGACCTGTGGTGCCCCATCCCTGGAGGCTCAAGGCCAGGTTGGATGGGGCCCTGGGCAGCCTGAGCTGGTGGGTGGCAGCCCTGCCCACGGCAGTGGGTTGGGACTGGGTGGGCTTTGAAGTCCTTTCCAACCCAAGCCATTATGTGATATGATATGAAAGACATGTTCTTGTCACTATTCATCAATGAGCCTCCTCCATGCTACCTGTAATTCCCTCCAGGTCACCACACACAGCCTTCTCGCAGTTAGCCCACCAGCATCAACGTTCAGGCGCAAACTGATGGCTGTACACAGGCTTACACATGGGAATATGATAACCCAGGACAGGTCACATTCATCTTCGTCTCAGGGAGGTAGCAGCATTGGAAATGGCACAATGAGATGAGACTGCTGCACACCCCTGTCGCACTTTAGAGCAGAGCAGAGCAGAGCCACTGCATATGTGACAGCGGTGACAGTTCAAGACAGCCTGGTCAGGTATGGATCTGCCTGGCCTTGCTCCAGCCCCCACCTCCAGGAAAGAAGGGTGGAAGGCAGGATGGAAGCTCCTGCTGCCCCCCACAGATCTAACTGCTTCATTCAAACCATCTCAGATATGGCAAGCCTGTGCTTCTTTCCATTAAAATGACCAATCCCAGAGGGTATGAAGTTTGGCTCTTGTCCCCCTGAGGGCCTTGGAAGAGCCTTTTCTTTCTCAAGGCTTATGGTATGAGCTGGCAAACCTGTCAACATCTCTTGGCTGCAACCTCTGCATTGCTGCGGATGGTGTATCACAGAGACAGAGGGAAATGAAAGGCTGCAGTCCTGCTCCAAAACTCTTGTTCAGCTGGCAGAAAAGAGTTGCTTCAATTTCCTTTTGTGTTAAAAGATGCATGACACAGAGCTGAGCAGCTTCAGGCCAACCAGGAACGGACAGTATCAGATGGGCACTCCGTTTACTGATGATCTCCCATTGCCAAAGGCAGTACCCCCTGGGAGAAGACCATGTTCTACCTTTTGATGGGCTCTGAATCCAATATTCTGCCCAGTCTAACACCTACACTGCCCTTCCCCTCCAAATCCCGAAGGTTTTCTCTACTCTTTGCTTAGATACCTAAGCAGTACCAAATGAGGCTGCTGGCTCTGCTGCTCCATCTATGTCACTCGCAAACAATTTCTAGAAAGGCTTTTTAAAATGTATTAGCCTTCAAAAAAGGAGCTGATAAACAGGGACAGGAGGAAGGAAAGAAGGGGGAGGAGGCAAGATGCATTGATGTGCTCTATCCTACACTTTGGTGATATTCTCCTCCCAGCCCTTTTATGGAAACAGACAGACATTTATTATGAAAATGAATTATTGGGTGTGCACTGGAATCCTTGGGCTGGAAGGGAGTAAGTGTCAGTTTTCTGCATGTGTGTCTGTGTGACCCACATACGCTGCCTACGAGCAGAAAAAGGAACATGTCTACCAGAGAGCAGTCTGTCAGATTTAGTACCTGAAGGGCTCTCTGTGTGTATGTGTGCATTTGTGCAGCGCCCTCAGAAAAGGGAATGTGTGATGGTAGCCAGAAAAACTCATTGCCTGGCGGTGCCGTTCCTCTTACACAAGTCGTTCCCATCACAAGTCTGTGACAGCTCCAAGCGTGGCTGCCAAAGCACACTTAATACAAGTGGATTGTCAAGTTTTATAGAAGCCAGAACATTCTGGCCAATTTTTATCATTTTTTTCTCTCCTTGTACAAATATATTGGTATTCAGCAGGCACGGGGGCAGGCATAGCACTTGGAGAGCTCCTGTGTTGAGTTGCTGGTGGGCAACATTAGGTACCACTGTGTTCATAGCACTGAGGAGACAGAGCAAGGGATCTGGGAATTAATTGTGTCTGGAAACATATTGTCTCTCTCCCTACCTCAGCCTCTAAGGGGAGAGGAAACCTGGTCCATCTTTACCTCAGTCTTGTGGTCAGTTTGATGACAGAATCATAGAATGGCTTAGGTCAGAAGAGACCTTAAAGATCATCGATTTCCCAGCCCCTGCTATGGGCACGGCTGCCACCCACCAGCTCAGGCTGCCCAGGGCCCCATCAACCTGGCCTTGAACCTCCAGGGATGGGGCACCCATAGCTCTCTGGGCAGCCTGTGCCATTACACACCTTCCTTGATGGGACAGGGAAGAGCTTGGACAGACTCTGCTGTCAAAGGAACAATCCAGGTAAGCTCCAGGCAGAGCTCAGCCTGAATTACCAGACTGTGAGTAGAAGAGCTACATTTTGATGGCTTTTGGCATACAGAGCAAGAGCCTGAGAGGCAGTAGAATACACATTCCTCACCCAAATACTAGGCTCTGGAGCATCTTTTACTAGTGAAGTGCTTGTTTGTATTTCTCTTATATTCTCTGGAGATGTCTCTGGGATGAGGGACCAGATTCTGACTTCTCCTCCCACCTCTGGCCATGACCTTGCCTCCCTGCATTGCACCCACAGCAAGAGTGGATGTGTGCGCGAGCACGTGCTGCAGAGCAGCGGGCAGAAAACTCACTCTGTATCACATCAGCGACAGAGAGATTCAATGCAGGAGACGTTCACAAGCGCAAGCAGAAGAAAACCTTCACGTTCCTTCTCCGGGGTGTGCGCGTGCTTCAACTCCTAGATACACTCCCTGCCTCCTGAAATTAATTCAACATTCCTGTGGCTCGGGCAAAAATAACCGAAATGAATAATCGGTGGCGCAGGCCCTGCTGCAGATTTCCTAGTGCATAGAGCCCTCTGCAGGAAGCAAAAAGGCAGAAGCAGAGCACCATTATTTACAAGAAGAGCCCTGAAAGGTATAAGGGATGAGATAGTAATAGCTTATCAAGTTCTTTCATCTTGCAGGTGTAATTTTCTGTAGCAATTCTCTGGTATTTACATCCATTCCATTCCCTGCTTGCAGACAGTGTTACCACTCCCTGCTCCTTTTCTCCTGTCTCATTTACTCCTCCTCCACTGCTGCTGCCACTGCTCAGCCTGCATCTTGGGTGCACTGCAGAGCTGTGCTGGAGCTCAGGCTGCTTTGCTATGCACAGGAACACGACGCTCTTATCTCACATCCTCTGCTTTTATCACCACAATAATCATGTTGCCCTGAGGTTTCCGCTTGTTTCAGACACTTTTATTTCTTCACACAAGAGCCAAAAACAGCAGGTTCCAAGGGAAACCGGTCTGTGAAGATGGGAATGATTGTGTGTGCCCATGCTTGTGTGTGTATGTAAATGCACCTCTGATTTTTCATGCCTTCTGGCTGCAGACCTTTCAGATACACATCCTAGGCCTCTTGGGTGATAGAAGGAAGCAATGCTTTCTGGGCAGCCATCTGTCAAAAGGAGAGATAGTGTTTGGGGTTCTTCCCTAGGGAGACCTATGGCCAGTCCCAGAGTAGCAAAACACAGAGACAGACCCAGAGCTGCTTCCCTTGCTCAGCAGCCTCTCTACACTCAGTGTAGACCCCATCTCCCTGTCTAACATCAATTACTTACTAAAACCTGTGACTGAGCTGCAGAGCAGGGACATCCCAGAATTACAGCCCTCATGGCTATAGGAAGAGGCAAAGAAGAGATCTGCACAGAGGGATTCTTATCATCCCTTGTGCTCTGGTTTCATCCTGGAGTCCTGAAACATTAGTGGCACCTTGACATGACCACAACACATCTGTTCATGGAAGAAAAACCAATGGAGCTTATCTACTCCACAACTGACTGGACTATGCTTTGCTGTCCCGAGAGCATCCACATTGAAAAATAACCAGGCTTCACTTGATGGCTGTAGAGATCGGCTGCGGGCTGGAGACGTTCTGGAGACATTCTTGTTTCTCCTCAAATCCTGCCCTTCATGCCTGGAGCAATATGGAGGAACTCAAAGGCCAGTTGACGTTTAGCCTCTGAGCTATGACATGGGAAGTGCTGTGTCCACAGCTCTGACAGTCCTCAGTGGATTGCTCCTCTGCCTTTGGGTTGGAAGGAGAAGAAGCAAATCTGGTAAGTTGTCCTCTCAGTCATCTTCATGCCAAGTGGGAGGCAGAGGGAGCCAATCCTCCCAAATTTCTTCCCTGAAAATGCCCAGCATGTGAGAGACACTGTCCAACAACTACATCTTCCTGCTGCCAGCGACCAGGTCAGGGCTCAGTTTTTGTTGGCAATCTTTTTCTTTCGGGCAGAGACGAGATCATAGAAAGGATTCTGTGTGATGCTAGTCCTGGAAATAGGCAAAAATGAGAGGAAGAGCAAGAATTTTAATGCTGGAGAACAACACAGGCAACCTACTGAACCTGCACAGAGAAACAGCTCACCAAAAAGTAGGAGTGGAGATGTGCAAATAGGAGAGAACAAAGCTATGGCTAGACGTTCTCCAGAAGGGACCTTGAAACTCTTTGGCATCAAGTGGTTGTTAGGCTACAAACAGTTATTTTCATCCCCCTTTTCAGGCTGTATTCCCTGGCAGCCAGATAAACTGTGTGAACATTTTGGCAGGCTCAGGCTTCCAGTTAAGGTCTCCTCACCTTATTGCCTCAATCCACTCATCACGTTCTGCTGGTGTAGCTGCAGAGATTTTATAGGACTGGTGCTTGCCTTCAACCACCTTCCCATCCCCATCTGTTTTGCAGGCTTTGATCTTCTGCCCTTTGCAGTTGGGATTGAAGAGCTCAAAGCAGTTCTGTCGGAAAGGGAACAAAATGGAATTGCAGCAGATGACAGGAAGGATCAAGGAAGCTATGTTGCTTTCAGCCATACATGACAGGCTCAGAGAGATTTCAAAAGGGACAAGAGCATTCTGTCTTTGAAATGCTACGGGATCTCATCTTCTCTGCCCCAAGAATCTCCCCGAGTTAGATCTTCAAGCCATCCCTCTTAGGTAAGCACATACCTCCTGTGGAGGGCTGGTCATGAAAACAGGTCTTATGGAGAGGTGGAGTAGCAATAGTTATGCATTATGTCATCCTGCTCCACACATGAGAATGTCTTCCCCTTTTGGGTAGACACAGCATCCTCTTTTCTGTCTGCTACCACAAAGACAGATGGCACTTCTCCCAAACTTATGCCACATCAGAGAAGTGGTTTTCCATGGAAGATGCACAGAGGAAAAGTGTCACTTCCTGATAAAGTTTCCTAACCCCACAGCGCTGCCTGGGATACACATTGTGTAACTCATTATGGAGAGTCCTGGTGCAGTATATGTAGAAGACAGCTCTGTGTACTCATCTCTTCCAACATACACATATATACGTACAATTAAGCCAGTAAAAGGATGGTTCTCAGACCAGTTGTTGTCTGTTAAAATACATCTGTGTTTAGAGTGGGTTCCAAGACAGTTTGGCACCTTTCCTTTGAGATATACAGTACATCCAGGCTTGGGAAATTGCTGTTCCCCACTACTCCCTTTTCCCAGAGCCACCTCAGTCTTCACCAGCATGTGAGCACCTTCTCTTCCCACCAGCCTCCTATTGGCAGCATGCCAAGCAATGGAAACTTACTGGCTTTTTGGGGTCGTCCACCTTCCGGACTGATAGGTTCTCCAGGGGGATAATGCCCAGAGGCTCTTTGTCCTGCAGTCAAAGAAACAGGAATTAACACCAAACATCATCCCTACACCTTTGCCATAGCCCCTCTGATTTCCCCAACACATGTGCACGAGAGCAGTGTGTGCCTGGAGAGATCCCTACATTTACATTATGGGGACCTTAGATAACAAGAGATCACAGCAACAGCTTCAGGGCCCAGACTCTCTCCAGACCAGAGCCAAGGAAATGGCGTATGAAAGGAAGGAGGTCTGAGCTCAGTCTGTCAACGTGAGGCAGTATTAACCCCTATCTTCCCTGGCCCCTCAGAGGCTTGTAACCACCCAGGACAAGTTCACAACCTAGAGAACCTAGGACAGTTCAGCCTTTACCGTGGTATATTCAAAGTAGTACAGGCAGTTATCGGTCAGAATGAACCAACGACGTTTCCAGGTTTTCACACGTCCTCCTAAAGGCAGTGAGGTTCAAAATCCATTAGTCTCACTCTTAACTGTCCTTCCCCCAGCCCTACTCTACACACACACATGCATGCTCTCCCTGTAGCCATCAGTCCCCAGAAGAAAACCATGGTTGTTACCACCAGTGTACCAGTGGTACTCACCACCATATGGTGGACACTGAGGAATTTCGCTGTGATGAGGCTAGGGATGTGGAGAAGAAGGGAGGGAGATATATATATATAAACTTTTTTTGTTTGTTTTTGTTTGTTTGTTTGTTTGTTTGTTTTGAGCAGAGAGACCCTGTAGGATCGGGGCTGGAAGGAGAGGAGAGAGCAGGCGGTTGGTTTCAACAGCAGGTGTCAGCCTCAGCCGGCGGCTGGTTTCAACAGCAGGTGTCAGCCTCAGCCCACCACAGCAGACGGGAGAGAGGGACAATGGAGATGCTGGTGCCAGGATGAGTTTTGGGTGCCTGAATGGGTCTCTGGGGGAAATTTGTGATGGGAGGGAGGCATGAAGGTGAGGAATCCCGAGGAGTTAGAGGAAGGGTCCCACTGACCTAGTTTCAGGAGCCAGCCCTCACGGTTAGGGTTGAAGAAAGTATGTGTGAGATCATTCCCATCATCTTCTGGTATAGAGAATGGCTCGTTCTTTATGCTGTCAAACAGATTCTGCCCCACAGCATTGGATCAAGGAGAGAATGAGAAAATAAAAAGAAAGAAAGACAAATTTCTGACAAAAGTTGTACACAACTATTTCAGGTCCATCTGGTACATCACTCTACACAGGGGCAGGCGAGTGAATGGGAAAGGAGGTAACAGTGAGCACTAGCTCTCAACAGCCCTCAATATACAGCTCAAAATGTTTCAAGAGTGACTGCAAGCTTTTTTCTGCACCCTGAGTCAAAAATAAAGGAAACCCATTTCGGAAACTATGTAATTAATCAGCAGTGACAGTGGCAGCAGTGACTGACCACAGCATGTCATATGGGGACAGCTGAGGGTATAACAAGGTAACGCTAAGGACGTTAGGGGGCAGGAGGGGGCGTGACAGTGACTGCAGCCCCATTTAGGCCCTGGGTTGGTGGTGCACCACCCAATAACCAAACATTCTGCTGAGAACTTGCATGCAAAGACCAACACATGCATCTGCATAACCATAAGGAGATGTATTTCACAGAACCTAGGCATTTGGAGCTGATGATCTTGAAAGTGTTTTCCAAACTAGATGACTCTATGATTCTATGGCCCTGTGCCTGCTGAGCCCCTGGGAAGCTGATAGCTCCTGTTTTGGTAATGGCTGTGTCTCTTGCCTCCTTCTGCATCCTCATCCTCTGGGATCAGAGATGGTATGGACTGCTGAGAGTTTTCAAGGTGCTGGAAGAGGTGTTTTAAAAGCCTCTGGCATTCATTTTGGGCTTGATGGTGCTACTTGCACAGATATATTCTGGTGCAAAAGAGGTCAGGCTCTGTGGTCCTGACTGATGAGAACACTAGAGTAAGCTGGGACATGTAGTGGTTGTGTAGTTGGGCTGTTTCACACACAAACACTGTGCTCTTGTATGTGCCTCTCTTTCTGTATATCCTCTCACACAAAGTTAAAATATCTGTCCCTCTCACACACTTAAAAATACAAATTTGCTTAAATCACAGAATCACAGAATCGTAGGGGTTGGAAGGGACCTCTGGGAATCACCTAGTCCAACTCCTTGCTAAAGCAGCTTCCCTACAGTAGGTTGCACAAGAAAGTGTCCAGTCAAGTCTTGAATATCTTCAGAGAAGGAGACTCCACAAACTCTCTGGGAAGACTGTTTCAGTGCCGTGTCACCCTCAAAGTAAAGAAGCTTCTTCTCATGTTTGTATGGAACTTCCTGTGTTCCACTTTGTGCCCATTGCCTCTTGTCCTGTCACTGGCACTGTTCAAAAAAGCTTGATTCCCATCCATTAGATATTTATAAACAGTGATGAGATTCCCCCTCAGCCCTCTCTCTGCCCCAGACAGAACAGTCCCAGGGCTCTCAGCCTTTCCTCATGAGGGAGATGCTCCAGGCCCCTCATCATCTTGGTGGCCCTCCACTGGGCTCTCTCTAGAAGTTCCCTGTCTTTCTTGAACTGAGGAGCACAGATCTGGACACATTAATCCTGATGTGGCCTCAGCAGGGCAGAGGAGAGAGGGACGATCACTTCCCTCTACCTGCTGTCCATGCTCTTTGTAATGCACCATTGACCTTCTGGGCCACAAGGGCACATTGCTGGCTCATGGCCAACCTGCTGTCCACCAGGATGCCCAGATCCTTCTCCTTGAGCTCCTTTCCAGCAGGTCAGCCCCTGACCTGTACTTATGCATGTGGTTATTCCTCCCCAGGTGCAGGATTCTACCCTTGCCCCTATGTAGAAGGCTACCACTTTTCACTGCTATTCTCTGAATGTCTCTCTTGCTACATGTCCTCACCAACAAGCATGTCTGCAGTCACTCTCCAAAGCATTTTTCATGTTTTCCAGCTTCCTTTTTTATACCTTTTCCCTTGAGCAGCTCTCCCCCTTACAAGGCAGAAGGTCAATAGTCTTATACTACACTGAGATCAGTGGACCTTACATTCACGGTGAAGCCTGACCCAAAGAGAAAATAGGGACTCATGATAAAATGGGAGATCAAAACCTTTCTTACCTTTAAGAGCTCTTCAGGCAGGTCTGCTCCATTATTGATGCCTCGGTTGATGGACACAAACCTTTCAAAGGGGGGTTTGTCTTTCACATTAGGGTTGTGCAGGCTGGTGTTGAGCATGATAATAGAGAAGGAGAGTATATAACAGGTATCTGTCAATGAGAAAGAAAACCAGGACTAATGGCATTTTTCTTAGAGAGCAGATAATCCACATGCTAACAGGTGACTAGGCTTCCAGTTGCTGGTGAACAGCTTCAACCTCTCAGATGTAGGAGGAGATTTCCCCTCTACCAGGTGTAAGAAAGACAGACAGGGCTTGGGAAGAGTTGATCTCCTGTGATGGAGGTGATTCCCTAATAGGCAATTTGGGAAGATCTGGTCAGGTAACAGCTCTGCTAGCAAGGAAAGTTTCTACAGACCTGTGCCTATAAGTGGTACCCATGCTGCAATGAGGTATGTTTCACGTGGGGCTGGGAGCACAGCAGAAGAAAGAGGACAGAAGAACATTAACCTATTAAAAAGTTCTGGTCTGCCTCCTTTAATTTCGGGTAAGAGAACATGAAAGACAGCATTCACACTTTCATAGTATACTTTCTATGCAATGTGATTGGGAAAGGAAGGCTCTTCTCTCTAATACGCAGTGGATCTTTGCTTTATAGGCCTTCTTCTCCCTATAAATACCTGTGGACTGGAATACTCCTGGGTTACACTTGCAGTACCAGTTGGCAAAGGCCTCCATCATGCGGTCAATTTTCTGTGCTTCCCCAGGCAGCCTGAAGCTCCATAGGAACTGTCTAGCAGGAGTAACATGCCAGAGAGTTAGTCAGGTTGTGTACAAGGAATAGTTATCCTTTCCCTCAGCCCATGAGACAACATGGAAATAAAGGAAGTTATCTTATCACAGCAGGGAAACAATGGAGCACATCAAGCAGGAGATCTGCTCCTTTCTCTAAAAATTTCCTAAGCTCACCCTTAAACGAAGCAGAGCTAAGCATCCTGTAAATCATGGCTCTTCTTCCCTACTGAGCATTCTGCAAGGTATCAGGGACCTCAAGAGAAAGAGCCCTGTCAGAAAGCCTGCCTAAAGAGAACTCTAAGACAGAGTTACTTTGACACAAACATAATGAGAACTGTGAGCTAACGTATTCCCTAGTACAAAAAATAACTTACCCTGTCCCCACCATCCATTGAAATCACAACAACACACCTCACTATCTCCATCTTCTCTGCACATGGCTAGTCCATTCAGAAGACCATGAAAGAGGTCCACCAAGGAAAGGTGTGTTTACAATTCACAGAAAAACAGCCTAGAGCCAACACACACAGCATGGCTTTGGGAAGCCCAATCTCATCCCGCTGGAGCTTTCATGACCTCTCTGGGTGGTAAGACCCAGTGGCTGAACAGGCTCCTGCTCCGTTTGTTACTTCTTGAGCACTCACCTTAATGCTTGCACCAGGTTGAGGTTGGCAAACTGGTGACATGCCACAAAGGCTTGGAGAATCTGAATGTTTTTGGAGTCTCTGGGAGAGGAAAGAGGGAAAAGGTCAGTAGAGAGCTTTGCCTCTGCTCTATTTGGATGCTCCTTGGTGTAATCACACACATCTTGCTCCCTCCCAGACTCCCTTTGCCCTCAACCAGCAAGAAACCAAGATGCATGGGCACCACTGTTGTCTGAGAAGACTGGCTCCAGTATAGATGAAAAGACAGGTGGCCCATGCAGCCAGCCTCAGCCACACTCCAAAGGACATCTCCCATTGTCCACTGCCCACCCAGCCCACTGTAGTGTAAGATCATGTTCAGTCTCAGCATCTGCCAAAGGTCATCTAAAATGGTGGCTGAGAGGGATTAGGCAGAACAGGGCATCCAAAGGACCTCCTCATCTCAGCTGGGTTTCTTACCTCCCACCCAGGTAATCTCCAATGGCTGTCTTGTTCAAGCCTTCACCCTTGTGGAGGAATTTGGCAATCTCCTGCAGGTCTGAGGACAATAGCTGCTGCTCAATCAGGTACTGGATCCCCTGGAGGAGGACAAACAAGACAGCAAAGTAAGACAGATCTGTGTTGGTGTGAAATTAGAACTTTAATATTCTAATGTCAGACTTCATTGGCTTTGTTGATATTGTCTCCTGTTACTCCTCAACCCCTCCATGGGAGACCACAGTCATGTTCTCCTCCTTATTCCCACCGTTTTTATCTACTGTGGTAGGCTGGTATCATGCTCAGTTCATCCCTAAACTTGGATTAATGTTTCACTGAACTGGAAACTCAAGCAAACAGAAAAGGGCAATGTAGCTCAGAAGTTCGAACAGCCATGTATATTTAAAGTCAAAAGGGTTCATTTTAACATTCTTGGTCAAAATATCTTAGAGTTCTGTTCCTAAAAGTCAGGTTTCATCACAGAAACTTAAAGAAAAAAGATTGTTTGAAAATAAATAAGAAGTTGTTATCAAAAAGGCAAAAATGTACACCTGAGACTATATCTTTTTCCTGAAGTTTTTTGTAGGCCACAGAACAGAAAAGTCAGCAACCTGGTAAACTCCACTCTCCCAAGCCAACAGGTATGGAGTGTGTTCTTTAAGGAAGATAGAGAGACTGAATCAGGTTGTGCAAACAGCCAACATGTTATTTTAGAGAGAATTCCATCATTTTCAAAGTCACTGAAATTTGAGCTTTCGTTCAGCTTAAGAGCACTATCTAGAAATACTGCAATTCTCCAGACCACACTGCAATTCTCCTCACAAAATACAGTAAAGGAATGAATATTGTTTTAAATATATAAAAATGTTCTACTTCAACAGAATCAATCCACTTTGCCTTGCAATATGTAAGAAACTATTTCTAAAATGCCCCAAAAAAAAATCAGTTTCAAAGGAAGAAATTGAAATGTTTGGGAGATTTCTCCACACTATTTTCCCTCCTTTTTCCCCAGATGAAATTTCAGTTAGATCAATTTAATTTTGCAAATTAATGCAGTGATGGTGGAGCTCCATTTTCCAGACTAGAATGTTTCTCCCAGAAGATTTTGTTCAGCTGTATTCCTAGTGTTTACCTCCTGTAGCCTCAGGAACTTACCCTGAGCGCTTGGAGATGGGAACTCATTTCATCAACACTGCCTAGATGAAACATAATCTCAGCAGGGACAAAGAAAGTTCCCTGCATTGCGAGACCTACCAGACTCTAGTTATGTACCAAAAGGGAAGCAATAAACAGAGATCTGTGTGTGACTGTTCTAAACTAAAATCAATATAGGAACATAGCACAGCAGTTTGACCAGGCTGATCAGCATTGAACTAATAATGCTAAAACGGTTTGGGGTCAGGATTAGTTCAGGCATTTCTGCATGGCATGGCAAAGTGCCATAGAAAGAGATGCCTCTGGGGCCTCAAACCAAGGTCAGATAGAAAGACAAAAAGAGAATCTGCTCTCACATGATCTGGACGTACTGTTATCAGTGCTCAAAGACAGCTCCCACTGGCAGAGGGATGTCCAGAGGCTGGCATACACTTCAAATGCAGTGTAGACACTGGGGAAGACATCTTGAGGGTCTCAGCAGGGAAGCATGTAAAGCTGTCACTCAGACCTGCAGCCATCCAAGATGATAGCTGCTGTTAGCCTACAATGAACAATTGTTCAATGCAGACTGTGGTTTTTCTTTATAGAGTTAAAAAAATGATCCACCAGTGAGAAGGAAGGAAGAGGAAACTGTCTTTCTCATATATTTTCTACTTAGTCTGATTTAGAGCTTTCTGCAGAGGGTGGAAGGCTATGGAGTCTAGATCTCACTGGTAAGAGCCTCAGAAAGTGGAAAATCTACATTCACTAACCAGCACTAACAAAACCAAAACTACTTCCAAAACAACAGAGGCAGCTTGGTATTGAGGGAGGTGGAGGAGGGGATTGCCAAGCTGCTTTTCACCATTTATCAGCAGTCCTTATCAACTGGGGAGGTCCCAGACAACTGGAGATTTGCCAACGTGATGATCGTCTACAAGAGGGATTGGAAGGAGGATCCAGAGAACTACAGGCCTGTCAGCCTGACCTTGGTATCAGGTAAGGTCATGGAGCATATCATCTTGAGCACAGTCACACAGTGCATGTAGGACACTCAGGAGATCAGGCCTAGCCAGCATGAGTTTGTGAAAAACAGGTCCTCATCTCCTTTCACGACCAGGTGACCCACCCAAAAGATGAGGTAAAGGCCGTGGATGTACTCTGCCTAGACTTTAGTGAAGCTTTTGACTCAGCCTCCCACAGTGTTCACCTGGAGAAGCTGGCAGCCCATGGCTTGGGCAGGTGTACTCTTCACTGAGTAAAAACATGGATGGACGGTTGGGCCCAGAGAGTGGTGGTGAATGGAGTTAAATCCAGCCAGTGATTGGTCAGTAGTGCAGTTCCCCAAGGGTCAGTATTGGGGCCTATCCTATTTAGTGTCTTTATTGACAATCTGGATGAGAGGATTGAGGGCACCCTGAGTAAATTTGCAGATGACACCGAGTTGGGTGGAAGTGTTTATCTGCCTGAGGGTAGTAAGGGCCTTCAGAGAGATCTCGATAGTCTAGACTGATGAGCTGAGACCAACTGTATGAGCTTCCACAAGACCAAGTGCCAGGTCTTGCACTGCGGTCGCAACAACCCCATGCAGCACTACAGACCTGTGGCAGGGTGGCTGGAAAGCTGAGTTGTGGAAAAGGATCTGGGGGTATTAGTCAACAGATGGTCAAACATGAGCCAGCAGTGTGCCCAGGTGGCCAAGAAGGCCAATGGCATCCTGGCTTGTATCAGAAATAGTGCAGCCGGCAGGAGCAGGGAGGTGACTGTCCCTCTGTACTCAACACTGGTGAGGCTGCACCTTAAGTGCTGTGTTCAGTTCTGGGCCCCTCACTACCAGAAAGACATCGAGGCCCTGGAGCATGTCTGGAGAAGGGCAGTGGAGCTGTGAAGGGTTTGGAGCACAAGTGTGATGAGGAGCAGCTGAGGGAACTGGGGTTGTTCAGTCTGGAGGAGAGGAGGCTCAAGGGAAATATTACCACTCTTTACAATGACCTGGAAGGAGGTTGTGGCGAGGTGGGGGTCAGCCTTTTCTTCCTGGTAATAGGGATACAACGAGAAGTAATGGCCTCAGTTTGTGCCAGGGGAGATTCAGGTTGAATATTAAGAAGAATTTCTTCTCAAGTGTGGTGCTGCAGCTGGAACAAGCTGCCCAGAGATGGAGGTGGATGGAGGTGGTGGAGTCACTGTCCCTGGAGGTGCTTAAGGAAAGGGTAGATATGGTACTTAGGGACATGGTTTAGTGGGTAATATTGGTGACAGGGGGATGGCTGGACTAGATGATCTTAGAGGTCTTTTCCAACCTTAACGATACTATGATTCTATGAATTCTGACCGTCACACAAGCAAGAAGAGGTGCACTGAAGAATGTTTAGCTCTCTTGACACACTGACAGTGTTAAGCCATCCTCCCTTTATTTCTCTTAGTTTTGGGTTGTATCTGATGAGATTCTCTATAGTCCCCTATAGACACATGATGTGGGGAGGCAACAGAGATTGATCTTATCAGAATATTTCAGAAATAGGAAAGAAGGTGCTTCTGACTAGAGCCTTGGTGAGGTAGGAAACCAGCCCCACAGTCCATGGAAATAACTCCTCCGGCATGGGCGGGACCAGTACTCAACAGAAACTCTTCCTCACAGCTTTATCCTTGAATTTGGAATGATCAGATCCTACCTTTTCAGGATCCATGTTGAATTTCTTCCGACCCACGGACAGAAGTTTATCCCTCTGTGACAGTTTGCTGCAAAGAAAAAGAAGAAAAGCCAAACTTAGAATACTGGGCCATGTTTCACTTAGAACACTCACAAGGCAACTCAGATATCAAGGGAGGGTGTCTGTTCAGGGAGAAATCTCAGAGCACAGAAGGACATTCCAGGCCTCATTTTCCTGCCTTTGTTGTGATCCAAATTCCATTAGCAGTCCTGTTTTCCCAACACTAAGAGGGAGGTTTTGGAAACAAAGGAATACTTACTAGCCTCACTTACCCGGTCCTCTCACCAGGGTTCTGGTCTGCCTCTTGCCTCTCCTCTGCATTTTGGAAGCCCTCAATCTCTGCAAACACTTGTGCAATCTCTTCTTTCAGCTTCTGCAAAAGAAATATCAAGAAGGTAAAGGTAGCGAAGGGAAAAACAGCAGATGTACAAAGCCTATCTTATTTCATCCCTACATCATAGGAAAAGGCCAGCTGCTCAGAACTAGCCAAGGACGTCTGCGAAATATGCACCACTCTGAGGTGACCTTGCCCATCCAAACTGGAATTCAGCTGAAAGAAACGGGAGAGAAGGGCAGAGGATATTCTTGTGTCTGTTGTCATTGAGGGCTGGAAAATCAAGCTCGGTCAGCCTGGAGGAGTCAGAGAACTCACCCCAGTACTGATTTCAGTTCTTCAAACAGTGTCAGATATGACACTCCTTCCACCACACATATTTCCTTCTAGATTTTGCTTTGCACAGCCTGGCTACACATCCAGGATAGAGGAAGTGGAACCAGTAACTGGGAGGTCAGTGTGGATCTGAAGTGGCCAAGCTGATAAATATAGCTTCTAATGCTCCTGTAACTCAATACCAGTGAGAGGATATATGTCTTTAGATGGAGAAAGAAGAGAGGAGGGCAAAAAGAATTTTAAGAGCCAATTGTTTCCTTTAGGTCCATGAGAGATAGTAGCCTTCTTGGCTGGATGTTCTGTGTTACCAAGGAAACCAAGATCTGTGCATCTCCTTGTTTTCCTTCCACAGTTTGGGCTCCCCTCAGAGCAAGAGTGCTTCTTTACATGCCTCTTCCAGGAATCTCTCAATTTATTTCTTCAGCAAACTGGAATAGGCAGGGAAAGAAGAGTTATGTGACTAATCTAGCCTCAGCTAGGAGTGAGGATGCAGCTATGATATGAATCCCGGTACAGAAACTGTGAAGTTCTCCAATATCCCACAATTTTAAAGTTTTGCTCTTACTTTCATTCCATTTTGTTTCATCAGTCTGCCAGAGCTGAAAGTGTTCCTTAATAAGCTTCAGGTATTGCACAAATGTCACAAAGCTGTGACCATATCTCCTGAATTTCAAATGATTATGTGTTTTTTTTCTCTCCTTAACAGGTAAGATGAGATTCAGCCTCTTTTCTTCTCTCTTTCCCAAACAGTACCACCCCTCAAGTCTTTTTGATAAAGAGTATTGCTAAATAGTTAATGAAGAAATGCACCTGGAAAAAAAAAATTCTAGTTCTAGGTGCACTTTCACCTAAACTCATTCTGCTCCACTGGACAATGCATGCCCTGTTAGTTAATGGCTCTGGGTTTTAGAAAAAGGGTCAATGTAGTCTAGTATCTCTTTTTGTGCCCAGAGTAGGTTAAAAAAAAATGTAGGATTTGTGTTCAAATATCCTGCCTCCCACAGTGCCCATTGCCCATCCTGAAAACCAAGAAGGTGAAAACCGTGCACAAGCAAACATGCACATGCATCCACAGACTTTTGAAGAAGATATGTGACTCCTTTCTGTTTTTGCAGCAGGGATGCTAAGTCTGCAAGTGTGAGAAGTCACAGATAATTTAGCTTAATTCTTTATGTGAAGAAATACGGCAGTCATTCCCCAGGAGTCTGGATCTCCTCATGTTGTGGAAAAATCAGTGCAAGATGATAGTGTACATTTCGTGGTAATGAAAGCAGGAGAGAAAAAGCTGTCCACCACCATGCATGATGTGGATGTGATGTGATGTTACTAACTGATTTTCAGTTTGTCATTTTCAGGCTCTTCAGGAGTCAATGAAGTAGTGTTTGAGTCTGCTAAAGGAAAAGAAGAAAAGCAAGTTCAGCTATGGAAGTTTGTGTTGAAGGTCCTTCCATCACACTTTTCAAAAGTGACTTGGCAAGGTCCACAAAAAGAACAAAAAATTAAAAATCACAGAGGGATGCAGCAGATAACTAGAACTGATAAGGTGACTGATAATTTAACATAGCAGTAAATGCTGAGTCAAATCCTTGCCTGTATGATTTAGTAAAGTCATATTTCTTTCCTTTACCCTAAATATGCAATCCCAGCTCATCCCTGTTAATGAACTGCCAACCCTTTCTCAAATACCCCATGATGTTGTTTGATAAGTCCCGCAGCAGAGAGTACCACAGGTTGGATGAGAGCTGGTGGCCAATATGTCAGGGCAGACTGAAGCTCAGAATTCAAGTTGGATCGTGCCAAAGCAAATATCCCCTGTGCAGAAGCACTTCTGCATGGCCTGGACTGTTATGTGCAGAGATTCCTTGGTGAAGACAGCTCAGAGAAGGCTAGGCAGGATAGAAGGAACAGGATGGTCCTTACCTGAATGTCCTCCAAGAGCTCCTCTCTGTGCTGCCTTATTGTCTCTATTTCAGCCTCTTCAGCCTCACTCAGGTCAGATGACCCTGGAAGAGCAAACGGGTGCCTGTGAGAACAGTTGATGCCAACATACCACAGGAAAAGCCACCTCAATCTCTCAGTGTGTCAGCAGCTTTGATATCTGTGCTCCTGCATCTAAGCTCCCTGCTGTCGTAACCACTGAACCTGAGCTTTGTCTTGCAAATGATTCTCAGTCCAGAGCCAGCAGCAGCCCCTTATACCCTGCCTCGCAGCCAGCCTCTCTGCTAGCAGCCCTCTGATCTAACCCTGCAGCAACCCACCTGCCTACACAAACCGCTTTATTCACTGCAAGTGCAACAAAGAGGCTTTACCAAATGCTCTTCGGTGGTTTTTGTGTCAGTGTACAAGACCTCTAGCACAAGAAAGCTGCGACCTAAATAGCCCATCTACATGCAAACCTCCCATGAAGAAACACTAGCTTCATTGATTGACCCACCACAGCTAGAGTCAAAAACGGCTCTAGAAAGAGAATCAAGGACTTTCAAGTCTGAGGACAGGGTCTAGGGGATGAAAGCCTTACTGAAGAAGAAGCATCTGTAGGAGGCTGTTATTCTGCTCTCCTCCCCCCCCAATGGATTACAGACAATATAGAAATGCGGACAGGCTTCCTTGTAGTGCACAGGAAGTCAAACAGATAACAGAGTAAGAGACCACAACATGATTCATAAAAGGCCCAGAAGAATTGGGGTGACAGCACTGCTGCTAAATATAATCCTGCTGAAGCACAGCCTCTTCAGCAAGGAGAATGAGGAGGCTGAAGCCACAGAGAGGCACAGCAGATGGTAAGCCCCGGGAAAATATAGGGGACACACACAGGCTGAGGGCAGTGATGCTGCTGGGAGCTCAGTGCACAACTTTCAGTGGGGATCCTACACACAGAGAGATAAAGCTTTCCCAGGAAGTCACATTAGATTATTGGAACACCCTGCTCTGCTGTTTCATAAGCCAAAATCCCCTGGGCCTCTCATCTTCCTGGGAAAAGGGGAAGTGGCACCAAGTGTCTTGGAAATTGTCTTAGTGTGGCACTCACATGCAAAACAAATGCTATAAATATGAGTGAGGAAAAAGGGGAAGGAACAAGACAAGACAGATAAAAGGAAAAGAGGACAAAGTCATCTTGGAGTCCATGTGGTTCTTTCCTGCCATGTCCACGATGGCTCAGATAAACCTGCCTTCCCCAAGCCTGGTCTTCCCCCCATCCTTTTGTCTGGTTGGGTTTCCATGTGCTGTCACACAAGGCTGTGCCCCATCCCTCCTGCAGCCATGGGGAGAGGCCACTGCACCTCAGAGGGGAAAGCACTGGGCCAGCAGCCAGCACGAAGACAGGGATGGGAACAGCCCATTTCCCCTCCCAGCTGTGCAAAGAGCCCTCATGAGGAGCTGAAAGAAGCTGACTGTTGCTGTGGCTAGTCAAGAGGGCAGGAAAACCTGTGGGACCCAGCAGCTTGAAATAGGCAAACCTGAATGTGAGGGGAAAAAAAAAGACACAATCCCCCATTCAGTGGCTTTGCTGCTTGTTAGGTGGGCTGCTGACTTCCCCTTGAATGTCAGCCCTGCCTATGAGCAGAGCTTGGGCTTTCAGCTTATATTATGTCTCCCACGGCTCTTGAGTCTGCAGGATATGATGCCAGACTCAGCCTCTCCAGCTTTATCTCCCTTATCTCTATAGGGTCTGATAATAATGGAATCACTGGGGTGATTATTCGGCAAATTCTCACTCAGACCCTTTGTGCTGTATTACTGCAGCAGGACTTACCTGAGGAACCTTCCTTTCCCCCACCCCACACATAGAGACTGCGGTGTCTGGTTGCTTTGCTTCAGTTGTTCCACATCTACTGAAGCAGCCTAACACATCTCAAAGAGACCTGAGGCTCCCAGAGGGCATCGTCGCACCCACACGACCCCCACAGACACTGTAAATAACTCAGTCTCCCTTCCTCCTGAACATCTGAAAACCCCAAGTCCCAAGTAATTCACCTGCCCGGTGTGATAAAAAAAAAAAAAAAAAGGAAAAAAAAAAAAAGGGGAGAAAATGCATGTGAGTCATGGAGAAGGGGAGGGAATCAAGTCATGGATAAATAAGAAAGGGTGAAATAGAGAGGAAATTAACACATGCATGGAGCAAAATTTCAGGGCAATTTAGACTAAAGTGCAGAAAAGGTCCTTGTAGGGTTTTCTAAGTTTCCTAAAGTAAGTCTCTGATTTCTTCAGAAAATAATTCTGAGGTCAGTTCCTGTATGCTACTCTGCTCCCTTACAGGAGGCCTAACACTGCTCAAGGTTATTTTGAGGCTCTTCATCAAGACAACTGCATGCATCGGGATCTATAATTAGGGGAAGTGAATGCAAAAAGCTCGTTTGGGGAACTGTCCACAGCAAGGCACAGAAAACTGCAGAGGCAGCTGGGCGAGAAGCAGAGAATGGAAGCAGACTGCTTTGCCTCTCCTTCCTTCTCCACTTTCAAAATGAGCCACAACAGCAGGAGAGGGAGGTTCTGAGCAAATCAGGCTCACTCCCAAACTGTGCAATGCAGAGGGAATTCAGCCATGCACCAGAACACTGAGGAATGGCTTCAGTGTCATCAAAGTCCTCAGTACCAGCAAGTTCCACTTCTTTCAAGGACTAGATCAAGGCACAGATGAAGCACAGCCCTCTTCAGGGTTCTCTGCACAAGGGAAATTTCATGCTGATGAAGAGCACCCACAGGTGTGAATAAAAACACCCACAGCTTTCAGGGGAACGCCGCAACCCAAACCTGCTCTGCAGTCTGCTGGCCCATGCACAGCTCACTATGTCGATACCGGCTGGCATCCTCTACATAAAGGACTTAAAGTTGCTGCTTGGAATTTATTTTCAGAGAGCAGATGTTGAAAGGATAGCACAT
This sequence comes from Pavo muticus, assembly GCA_016647715.1. NCBI lineage: Eukaryota > Metazoa > Chordata > Aves > Galliformes > Phasianidae > Pavo > Pavo muticus. The sequence continues at coordinate 2,040,745 of JACDJE010000024.1, forward strand.
GAACATAGCACGTGTGGGACTCTCACCTGCTCTTTAAGTTGCTTCTCCAGTCTCAAAGCATTCTCAGATACAAAGACCTGACCATTCCTCAGTTGCCCAGCCTTGTATTTTTAGTGCTGCCTCTCAAAACAAAACACAGACTTCAATTCCGGTTGTGGTGACTGATGCCCTCAGTCTCCCCATCTGGAGGGCAGGACGGAGTTACCCCAAAGTCTGAGTGCTCATGTGGCCAACAAAGAGTACTGTGGTGCTGAGTTCATTTCACATTGACATGAGCTGTCAAGAACTGCCCACGTGCTAAGTGAGACCTTCAATCCCAGGTGAAAATATATGCATGAGCATATAGCATTTGGAGTGGGATGTAAGTACATAGGAGAGCTGAAGGATGGGCTGCAGAAATAGCAGAGGAAGATTGTCACGGATGGCAGTGTCTGTAGAATGGATACCGACCATCCACATGCTACCCACACACGGTATGACAGCAAAGGCCGATTTGCAAGACAATGCAGGGCTCTGAATCAAAGAATCATAGAATTGCTCAAGTTGGAAAAGACCTTCAAGATCATCAGGTCCAACTGCAACCTAACCATACTACCCTAACTCTAACAACCCTCAACTGAATCATGTCCCTGAGCACCACATCCAAACAGTTTTTAAACACATGTGGCTGCTAAAGAGTTTAGGCACATCCACACATGGCAACACATGAGCTGAGCATTCTGGTGGACACATTCTGCCTGGTTGAGGCTGTCTGGTAGGGGAATTTCACCTGAATTTCCATTCCTTTTTTGATGTGGCTTTTGTGCCATCTCCACTGCAGGCTATCACAGATCCTAGTGCTAGGCTGGTAGAAGAAAGCCCTCCAGATCCCCAGTTCCCTCCAGCCAAACCGGTCTCCTTCCTGCACATAGTCAGTTCTCAGCTCTCTGCCAGCCTGTGCCAGAAGAAATTCAAGATGGACCTCACACAGGTAGAATTTGCACATTCCATCTACAGAGGGAAAGATGTGGAGTTTCTGTTGTTCGTTAGCCAGAGCTGAGCAAATTCACATTGTTCCTCAGCAGGATCCCATTGCACTACCACAGTGTGTAACTTTTAAGACAAATAGCTTGTTAATGCATAAATTGAGTGAAAGACCATCTGTATGAAGTACTCTGCCCCCTCCTGCCCAGTTGGTCCTGCAGTAACTTGTTCCATCATTTCTTTCAGGTAGTGAGGGCCAGCTGCTCTCAAGAGAATTGCCTCCACCAATGGGCATAGCCAGATGCCTGCAAAAGCTCTGCCCCCACAGGTGCTACCAATTTCCCTGGCAAGCAAGCCTGGTATGCTGTTTTTTCTTGCTCTTTCCTTGTTTACCCATCTCAGAGCTCTTTCTTTTCTACACTGTGTACAAAACAGCTGGCCAGGACAGAGGAGGAGTCACAGCACGGTCATTGCGAGATCATCCCTTTTCTCCCTGGTGCTTATTGAGCCCATATCCTATCCTCTCCCTCTGTCCTCTGCATTTGCTCAGACTTACAGACACATCAAGCTTCCCCAGCCAGGAGGCTGAAAAAGTTCTGTTCAGAAGCTTCCCTTTCTCTGCAGGAGACCAACCACTTTATCCACCATCTGCCAGACTAGGAAAATAAAACCCAAGATCTCTCTCAGTTCTTCAGATGTGGCTTATCTTCCCCATCCGCAGCTGCCTTTGAGATTATTTTGGGACCCTGCAAGCCCACCTGGAGGTGGTGAAACCCTAGTATAATCACCTTTAACAAGTGCATATGCAAGAGAGGCTACTAATGCCAAAAGCCTAGCAAGCTGGTTGCACTGGGACACCCAACTGCATGAGAAGTTCTGCAAACTGTCTCCTGCAGGCCACAGGGAACCACCACTGAGGAGCTTTTGAGCCGTGCCAGAGCTGCATGAAGAGAAGCCAAACATTATAGGTGCTCAACCAATTTCCATTGAAAACCCTTGATATCCCTGTGCTGTTTCTGCAGCTCAGGTCACGATCACCAGCACAAGGGACCACAGCAATAGACTCTCTCCATACAAAGACCATTCTCAGTGGGAGAATTTCTCCTGACGTGAATGGAGTTGGCTTATAAGGAGAGCAAGTAAAAATATGCAGCTTAAGGCTGACAAGCAATTAGCTGTACCACTAGGGATCTTCCACCATCTCCTTCCTCCTGACACCAGCTGCAGCATCCGCTCCAACTACAGGGATTTCAGGGTGTGCACAGCCCCCACAGAAAATAAGAAAAGATTGTGAAGTCTTACCAGCAGGACAAAAGTCCATCCTGAAAGGCCTAATGTATTTTCCACAAGGGCTGTGTTTCTCCTTGCCTTCTGCTTGTTCAGATGCTTCACAGAACTGAAACAACTTGGAGCTAGCGACCAAAACTGCAGCAGTGTGAGGGGGGCGGGTTGCCCTGTCGCTCCGCCTCATCCCTCCGACCACACTGCATGATCTCGCATCAGTGAAGGAAACTGTGTGCAAACTGATCTGACCTTACAGAGGCTCCTTGGCTACTTCTGAAATGCAAATCCATGAATATATTTCCATCCCAGCAGGTTCAGGGGGAATATCTGAGCCCACATTTGTATCTGGGGGGACTGACATTTGCAGAGACAGTACTGCAGTGTTTTGTCTGAGATATTCCTATGAGAGTGGAGAAAAAAGGGAAGTTCCTGATTCAGAAAACCCCTCTGATTCAGGAAACGGTTTTATTTGGAAGGAAAGATTCTTTCTGTGTTAATTCTGCAGCAGGGTACATATGAATGAATACTCCAAAACTAGAGGGTGGTTGAAGGAGAAGGGCGTTTATTCTCCTTTTCCCTCCCTCACTACTCACTGTAAGTCTTGCTCCTTTCTTCCATCAACAAGCTGTGAACTGAGGAGAAAAGAAGTTCTCTCTGAGGCTCAACAGTACTTCTGCCATTGGAAAGCTGTCATTAGAGGCACAGAGATGCTCTTTCTTCCCCCATCAATTCCACATATTCCCAGAAGGCTGTGTTCTTCTTACTTCCCCTTGAGTTAGTTGTATTTGGTTACCATGTACACCGATGTTCTTGCTGTTTGTGGTAGATTTCTGACAGAAGTGATGTGTGGGAAAAAAAAAGAGAAGGCTGCAGGGCTGCAGGAGAGCACCACGTCAGAGCCAAAAGAACTGGTGAATACATAGGTCAAGGTAAAAATCAAATCAGATGTGGCTTGATGTGTCTTGCCTCCTGTATCAGGACTGAAACTATCGAGGGACACCTCATCTCCATGCACTCTATGTCCTTAGCACTCCTAGCTCTTGCTGTACTCACAGCAGACTTTGAGCAGGAAAGAGAAATGGTCCAGACTTCTACACATCATCTTTCCATGCGACAGCAGGGTACAGTTTTCAAGAGCCTCTTATGTGTAGAAAAATAAGAGATGACCTTCAGATGCGTTGTGCGCTGCCAGCTGACATCTATGTGCACTTGCCACCACTTAAAACGGATTTATGTGAGATCAAAAATCTATGACTCCTTAGAAAAAGAGGAGCTACAACCTTCCCATGTTTCTGTTAATTCATTCTTGTCTGAGATCTTCTGTAAAGAATAACTGGCCCTGTGGAAAGCTTGGCTGAGGTCCATTCAACCTCATAGAGAAAAACACAAATTGCCCTCCCTTCCTCACAGTCTTTTGTATTTGCTGTTTGTTATCCATGGTTGTGCTATAGGTTCATTGCTGTTATTGGAGAGGACAAGTGTTTTAACAAACCTTCAGTAACAAATGGGAGATATCCCAACATTGAAGGCATTGTGTCAAGAGGCAAAATAAATTCCGAGTGGCTTGACATAGGCAGCTGTAAACAAAGTCGCAAATAATTTTTAATTGTTAGGAAGAGTTGGTGACAAAGATTCACCACTCACTTGCTCTGGTCAGGGTCAGTATTTCAAGAGGAGAAACTAGGAGCTTATCTGGAAGAGATAAAAGGCAGGAGAAGAAAGAAAGCCTTATTATGCAAACTGTTTTTGAATTATCATACCCATGTCTGCCTTGACTGTCAGCATACACAGCTTCTTAGAGTTAATAAAATGCCTTTGGATCATACCTTGCCAAGAGTCCAGTCTTAAGAGTTTTTGCCTGTCTTGGGATTTCAAGCTGCATCACAAAAGAATTCACTGCCCCACAGCCAATGTCCTAATTCCTGTACTGGGTTTGGATCCAGCATTTTGCCTCCAGTATTGATATCCTTTTTTTTTTTTTTCCCATTTAAAAGAAAAAAAAGTTTCAACAGTGTTTCAGCTGACATTAATCAGACATGCCAACCTACACCACTGTCTTGAAAGAGCTAATTTAACTGCCTCAAGCACATGTGACATATATAGGCAGCTTGGTCAGATCTGTTCATATGCATGTGTTTGTGGTAGGTCAAACCACAAGCAGCTTGCGAACACCAAAATGGATGTCTCTATGCACTGCAAAAACACTCAGCCTCTCCAGCAGAGACCAATGTAAAGCCTGTACCTGTGTCTCTAATTCATATATGTTTCATATCTTAACTCCTTGATGTTTTGTTCCTCCTACAGCTTTGCCTATCTTCTGCTTGGAATCACTGACTACCCTATTTTGAGACCTTGCTTACTCATTCTGGGCTACACAATATAAAAAGGATATTAAGGTACTCGGAAGGGTCCAACAAAGCTGGTAAAAGGGCTGAAAGGCATGTCCTGTGAGGAGAGGCTGAGGATATTTTGTTCTCTGTTTTGGAGAAAAGTAGGCTAAGATGCAACCTCATTGCTCTCCACAGATTACTGAGGAGGTGAAATGGAGAGAGAAGTGCTGGTCTCTGCTCACTGGTCATCAATAATAAAACACAAGAGAATGGCACAAAGCTGCACCAGGGGAGGTTCAGACTGGCCGTTAGGAAATATTTCTGTGCCATGAAGGTGGTCAAACACTGGAATAGGCTTCTCTGGGAGGTGGTTTATGCTTTATGCCTGCCAGCACCCCAGAGGCATTTGGATAATGCCCTCAGTAATATACTTTAACATTTGGTTAGCCCTGAAGTGTCAAAGCAGTTGGACTAGATGATCTTTGAAGATTGTTTCCAACAGTACTATCCTGTTTCTTCTCTTCTCTTCTCTTCTCTTCTCTTCTCTTCTCTTCTCTTCTCTTCTCTTCTCTTCTCTTCTCTTCTCTTCTCTTCTCTTCTCTTCTCTTCTCTTCTCTTCTCTTCTCTTCTCTTCTCTTCTCTTCTCTTCTCCTGAACTAAGCCTAGAGCATCTCCCGTTCTTTCAAAGTGCAGGTAATTATGTCTCCCTCTCCATAACTTTATTCTCCTGCTCATTCACATCATACACAAAACACTTTGGTGCTAGATTTACCCTAAAGCACACAACCAGTTTCTCTCTTGGGAAACAGACCCAGACGACAGGTTAATACACTTGAGTATTCCAGATGGACAACACAGATTTATGGTGAAGTCAGGTGTATAGCAATGTTATCCCAGTCAGCGATGTATCTGGAAATGCCCTTAATGTGCACAACATAGCTTCTGTGGTCATGGCTTGAAAATATCATGAAAGGTCTACAACACATCTCTGTCATTATTTCAAGTGGAAAAAAAAAAAAAAAAAAGAAAAAAAAAAAAAGGAAAAAAAAAAACACCAAAGGCAGAAAGAGCATGAGATGAAGACTGAATGAAGGAAGTGGATAAACAAACAAGAAAGAAAGAAACATGGAAAAAACAATTATACCTCAAAGCCATAGAAACACCATATGTACCCTAGGGAACATGAGAGTGAGGTGTTTTACAGTGTGGTGAGAGCTAGCTCAAATCAAGAGGCTCAGAGCATGTGGGTTCTCCCACTGATGTCAGCAAGGTCAACATAGATACAGCCTAGCTCAAACACAGACTAAGCAAGAAAAATTTGACAAGCAGCAAAAATCAGCCTGTGCTGAAAGATACCTGCGTTCAAGATGTGAACTCTTCGAACACTGATTCTGCAACGTTTCTCCTTCTGGAGAAACCTGTGGCCTATACATTAAAAGAAAACCAGCAACATCTGGGAAAAGAGTAACCCGTGTCAGATCAAGGGCATGTCTCAAAAAGGAATGCACTTCTTGGAAAAACAGGAGACTGGAGGAAGAACCAGAGAACATTTTCCAGGTAACAGAGGTTATTTTAACAAGACAAAGAATGGAGATGTGAATGGTGACTCCTGGCCCAGAGTTGCAAACAAAGTTCACTCAACTGTGAGAGAAGTGGTGTCAATAAGAGAAGAAGAAGACTGGAAGGGAATGGGGACATTGTGGACCCTGCACAATATGAAGGTAACTGAAGGGGACTAAGACAGGCCAGGTATGTCTTGGGTTGGATTGAGGTCAGATTTGGCTCTTTTGGTCCCCTCCTATCACTCGCCTTTGCACTTACCAGCCCACATGTAAAGCAGTTCTTCTCTTGTACCTCCAGAGCCACTGGGAACAGGGAGAGGAAGAGACATATCCCTGGAAAGTAGTACTTTTGATAGTGAACTTGGGTTAGATCCAGTAATTGGTACTGACACTGCACATCCTTTCCAGCTGTAGTTATATATAAAAATATAAAGCTGGTACTGCGCAGGCAAGAAGTGGGAGAGTTTGTAATGGGGACATCCAAGCTGTGCCAGCCGTTCTTATCTCAACAAGCATGGCACATTAGGCAGACTAGTAATATAGACTTAAAATAATTATGTAAATAGAAAGGAAATACAAATATTTCCTATTACTTTCAAGGCAGTAAAAACAGTGGTCAATCTAATGCTGAATATTGCTGGGTTCTGACCACGTTGACTGTATTGCAACAACTGCACACAAAGAGGCAAAGTACAGGTTTGTATAGCTTCAATAGCCCCATCAGGGGGTTTAGACTGCAATTCCATTTGGGCTGAGGGACTGCAGCATGTCAGGATAGAATATAACAGTTATTACTTATAACACTTATTACTGTGGGTATTATGACCTGCACACACATGCACGGCAAAGCAGCACTACAGAAAAGAAAATAACACGTTTTATTTTTTGTCTAATAGATGGAACAAAGTAATCCTTGTCCAGTGTGAGGAGCAACGTAGGCAGAGCAATAATTCAGCATGGGAATGTGCAGGTAGTAGGTAAGGATACAAGTGCAAAGTATCTGACATAGCCTGTTCTTCAAAAGCTTTTACTAATTCAGCGAACTGGAATAAATTCTAAAGGCAGAGATATGGTAATTATAGGAGGCCACAGGGGGAAAAGAACAACAAACTGTTAAAAGACTGCAGAAGGATTGCGTATTCTCTGATAAACTCAAATGAAGAGCTTGAAGTATTTTTTGTTGGACTCAGACCTGTGGCAAGCTTAAAGCTTCATGACATCTACATTTTCACAAAGGCAAGAAAGATTTTATTTTGGTACTTCAGGGAATACTAGTGTTGTAAAAGAGTAGCTATAGACCTCCTTAGTACTCTAAGCAGCTCTTTTCACTTCCCTCAGCCTTCCTAGAAGATCCTACAGCTTACCATGGAAAGACATGCATTAGATCTGGCTTTACAAAATGCAGTGAAGACTGCTAACACGCAAGGTAGTCAAGTCAAGCAGTATACACTAAATTAGAATCTACACATGCAATCTCCAGACCCAGTTACCTCTCCACTACAATAGACACATGAAAAAATGCCATTGAACCACTTGAGAACCCAGTGAGAAAGGATGCACAGTCAGATATTGATCTGTATTTATCAGCATTAAGTAAGAGAGTGGTATCTGTGAAGTGAAAGATGTCAGGAGATGTCACTGGCTGAGAACAAAATAACTGTAAGAATGGAAACTGATATCTGAATCACCAGGGACTTGCAGAAATAGAGAAGCAGATAAGAGCAAGCCATAAAAAAAAAAAATAATAAAAAATCAGTATGATTTAGGAATCTGCCAACAACTTCTCAAGTGAGGGAAATACAAGTGTAAATCAGCCCTCACAAGGACCTCAATGCTCAGAGGACCTCACCATGATCTTCTGCTTATCCAGGCACATCGTGGAGAAGAGATGAAGGAGATGAACTACTCTCAGTGCTTCAGACAGAGGATGGCAGTGGAGCAGCTATTTTGCACCAAACTAGCCAAGCTGAGAGCAGCCCCAGCTGGAAGCCAGACCAGTCTCCACGACATGTTATGGACCAGCTGCCCCATGGCTGCAGTAGGGCTAGTTCTCAGGAAAGTCTAGAAGCAATATGGGTCCAAAACTAAGTAAACACCATCTGCAAGTTGAGTTGCTTTTGACTTTGAGTTACTTTTGAGTTATATTTTAAATGTAGGTTGCTTGTGTTCAGTGAGAGTGTATTGGAAGCTTCTTTTATTTTTTTAATTAGCTTTTGCTTGACAGGTTAAATTTAGGGTAGAGATCCACTGGTATAGCTATACTAGAAAGAGCATTATGGCCTGAGGTGCCTCACCTCTTCCAGTTATGATCTCAGCTCTGAGTTTATTGCTTCCAAGTAAGTATGGCAGTCATTGAGAAACCACAGCAGTGACGGGTAAGGATTGGCAGCAAAATGGAGGGGTGGATGCTTCGTAGAATAATAGAAGCAAAGAAAGAACTAAAGGTAGCAAGCAGACAGATGGTACGAAGCTGTGTGAAAGGGGAAGTGAGAAGAGGCAAAAGGGAAATACATCAAGTTTGTTGGGACAGCTTGCAGAGAACAAATGTCTTCCCTGGTGGAGGCCCAGCACACACAGAAAACATCTCAAGGCCACACAGGATTGCCTGAGGAATAGCTCATATAACATAAATTATATCAGGACCCAGATCCCTCTCATCCTTGTCTTATCCTATGGCAGAATACCATAGAAAAAGAGGGAGAGATGGAGTGAGCCAAATTTCCCACTCATTTTTTAGAGGGAAAAATGGTAATGCCATGCATCCCATCCCTTGCCCACTGTCCCACATGGGTGCTATGCAAACCCAGTGTGGATGGGTCATTCAGAATGGGCAATTCTTCCCCAGTAGTGTCTTTCTTAAACTCAGCAAAGGGAACAAGAAAACCCAGATGACTGCCTTTCCTCGACCCTGCTGCACATGAAGAAGGAAACTAATGTCAAGAGCACCTCTTGGTGGTGTGAGAGCACATCAAAGCAGCAAAAGCTCTGTATGTGCTCACTTAGTGGTTTAGGAGGCAATTTCCTGCAGTTTCCTTCCCTTTCCATTCCTTCAGCATACACGGTAGAGATATTTCACTGTAGCAGGCGCCGGTTGTTCTCAGAGCTGTTATAATGTGCGTTATTTGAATTTAATATCCTGTTTTTAATAATTTAAATATGATAGAAATAAAACGGTTAAAATTCCGCATGTAGAGCCCTGCTGTTCCTCTGCAGAGCAGCTGGCAAAGGAGGGATGTTTATAAATTCACAACACAGATCTCTGACTTGGAAGAAAACTGGCTATCCATACCAGTAGCAGGCAATTATCTTCCAAAAGCAAATTTGCCCAGAAGGAGGATGGAGAAATTCCACCTTGCCAGGACTTCTACAGCTCAGTTTTGGCCATACAAAAATGCAGTGTCTTTGAAATGGAGCTCACCTGGGCATGGTTCTCTACAGTCCCTCCTCCCTAACTGCTTTTATCTCGACAGCAGGTGAGTGCTCCTTGTTCATCTTTGCCAGCAGGTCCTACTCTATCCCTGGGCAGTTTTCCATCCAGTATCCCTTAGCCTGAATCCCATCTCAAGTGTCTTCATGTGACCATCACTCTGTCCCAGGTAACACTCAGTATGTTCTCCAGCTCTTTCCATCTCTTTAGTCCCCAGCCTTTCCACTCCCAGGTGACCACTCTCTGTTTTTGCCATCCTGCATCTCGCCATGCACCCTGGAGTATTTGAAAACTTCGGACAAAAGCTCTGGTAGAAACAGAAATGTTCTTCTGGATATGATGGTTCCAAATGCAGTTTCAGAAATATCCACGAAAGAGTTTCCTGCTTGCCTGTCCCAGACTGCCTGCCCCTGAATCCTTAGGGACCCTCAGCTGTCACTCAGAAATCTGCCACAGAGAGCTCCCAATGTGTCCACTTGGGAGCAAACTCCAATCAGGTCATAGAATCACAGAATCATAGAATCACATAATGGCTTGAGCTGGAAGGAACCTTAAAGCCTATGCAGTTCCGATCCCATGGCATGGGCAGGGATCCACCAGCCCACCAGCTCAGGCTGCCCAGGGCCCCATCCAACCTGGCCTTGAACCTCCAGGGACACCCACAGCTGTCTGGGCAGCCTGTGCCAGTCCCTCTCTGCCCCCTCAGTGAAAAATGTCCCCCTGACATCTAAATCTCCTCTCCTTTAGTTTAAAACCATTCCCCCTTTTCCTATCACTATCTATCCAAGTAAAAAGTTCTTTTCTCTCCTGTTTATAATCTCCCTTTAAATACTGGATGGCCCAGTGTCCCAAATTTTTCCAAGCACAGATGTTACACAGCTTTTCAAACCTTTCTGACAAATTTGACAAATGGTCAAGCTCAGAATTTCTCTTGGGTAGTTGTGTCCCTTTTACCACGGGACTGCCCATGGGAGGCTTTACAGTGTAGCTACAGCCATCTGTCCATGGTGTGCAGATATACCTTGACACTTGCTAGGCTAGGATCTGGGGTTCAGATGTGGCACACTACCAGCTCTACCAGCAATGCTTCATTTGAGTATCACTGGCCTCATTCAAGCTGTAAATGTTGGGCATTTTTCTTCCACCAGTATCATTTTATAGAACCACATATAGCCACCTTCTATTCCCACTGAGTCCCTACCTCCTGCTCGACCACATTTCTGCAGCTGCCTGCCCTTTCCAGTTCCTACCGCTGCTGTCCACATAGCAGCCTTTGTGACTCTCCCTTCCGTCCTTCTCTGACCTGTATTCCCTGCATTTCCACAGCCCATTCCTGCTCTTGCAGAGGAGTCAGTGGGTTTCCTCCCCCCCTTTCCCTACCACCCGCAGAGGGAACACCTAGTACAGCTGGTAGTTTTGTGCTTCTGACACAGCCGCAAGGCTTGGAAACCTTCCACGGTTGAATGTTTTTGGGTTGCAGCCAAGGCTGAGTGACGGATAGGAAAGCGCTACACACCTGAATGGGTCGACTGCAAAAACCTCCTGTGGCTGCAGCAGCACAAATGTCACCAACCTTTGCAAAAGCAGTTTCCCTCAGCATTCCTTCTTTCAAGAACATGCCGGCTTAACACCCACTGTTCTCGGTCTAACAGGCCTCCTGACAAACCTGGAAATTCTAATTAATTCTGTGTCACCGCATCCCCTCCTCTCTCAAGTGTGCCTCTATCTATCTACCCATCAATTCAGGCTGAAGACATGAACATGTGCACTCTTCTCCAGGCACAGCACTGCAAGCTGGGGGAAGGAAGGAGGAGCTTCAGACTCTCATTTTGAGGAGTGAAAGGAAGGAGTAGATTTCCATGTCTCTTATTTCTGAAGGTGATTGTGTCCCTCTCTTTGTTGCTTAGCTCCAAAACACTTCACAATCCTGAGGACAAGATGAAAAAAATCTATCAGCAGCTCTCATAGACTGCTTTAGCACAGAGTGGACAGGGAGAAAATGGTTTGTGGGGACTCTCTTGTACACGACTTAGCTCTTCTAGTAGCAGCTGGAGAAAGAAAATTCATTACATCCTCTGATCTGTTTACTCCACTTCATGACAAACATAGATACACCCAATGCTTCTTTGTACTAGTAATTCAGGAGCAGATGAGGAGGAGGGACAGGACCTTATTGCTCCAGGAGTGGTGGGACAAGCAGCCATGGGGTAGATGCTGCTTCCAAGAGACTGCTTAAGTTCCTTGTTCAGTCTTTGCAAAAAACACTCTTCCTCTTGACTTTTCTCCACTGACACTGAGGGACAGACCCATTAAAGCTGGAAAGACCAAGATCATCCAATCCAACCATCATCCCCACCATGCCCACTAACCATGTCCCTCAGTGCCACACCCACACAGTTCTGGAACACCTCCAGGGACGGTGACTCCACCACCTCCCTGGGCAGCCTGTGCCACTGCAGCACCACTCCTTCAGAGAAGAAATTCTTCCTAATATATTCAAGTTGAACCTCCCCCAGAGCAACGTGAGGCCATTACCTCTTGCCCTTTTGATACAGGGAAGACATGAGAAATCTTCATTGCCTCATGTCCTTTGCTGCTCTCACTGCAGATCCCCTGGCCTGTTTACACCTCCTTCAAACTCTGGATGCTAAAGATGAGAGGGGAAAGCCCACTCTTCCAGTTTCTCACCCTTCTCTAACATTGCCTCAGCTCCCACGCAAAAGCAGTTTGGTGCCCCCAGCTGTTGGCTTGGATGAGGCAGGAAGGCAGTGGGTTGAGACACGAGGTGCAAAAAAAGTTACAGCAATAATCTCCCAAACCTCAAAGTCATGCACGCTCCGCCTTAAGCTAACGGCCTCACTGCAGAGCTGTGGTGGGAGGGGAGGAGGGACCAGAGGGCGATTGAGTGCAGTTCCCTCTTGCACTTCCTCCCTCCCTGCAACCTGACCCCTTGCTTCAGCTCAAGGTCTGATACCCAAATTTGCCCGTGTCTACCGGCTGTTTGCCTTGACCTGACTTTCCTTTGCCCCAGGCACTGTCCTCCACCACAAGTCTAAGGACATGCAAGCCATCAAGTGTGTCGTGGTGGGAGATGGGTATGTATCCCCTTCTTTTTCTGTGGGAGGGAGGGGTGCTGATGAGGGGTGAGGAAGAAGGTCACTGCTTGCTGAGACCTCCCCAGCTTTGCTTCCTATCTCTTGCAGCTCTGTGTTGCATTTCTTGCTCCTCTTTCTTCGCCATGGCAAAGAACGTGGCTCTGAAGAGCCTGGGGAGGGAGGAGAGGGTGCTTTGAAGGGCATTTGCAAAAGTGGAACTGTCACTGACAGGCCTGGCAGATCTGGCTCACACGCAGGAGGCAGTGGCATCACTGCCAGATTCAACCTATGGGCAGGAGTCAGATTGAAAACCTGAGAGGTGCGAGTGCCCTGCTGCAGGGGAATGGCTCCTTGAAGGCCATCTGCTCACTGGGGCTGGCCAAAGGAGGACACAGAGCTATGGTCCTGATGAGATATCCTCCAGTATCTGCACATTCAGCCTTTCTCAACGTGTTGTCCCTTCTTCAGTGTGTGGAGAGAGTGTTTGGTGATGGGTTTCTGTGGGCACAAGGAGAAGGGGGTTGCAATGAGATGAGTGTAGGTTTATACCCCTTGGAGGCATGCACTGCCCATGTCCCATGATCTTTGGAAATCGATCTAAGCTGACAAAAAGTGAGGCAGTGCTGCTTGGGACCTCTGGGGGACAAGGTCTGCAGTCCACTGTCTTATGAGTGAGTGGATGAAGGGAGCAGAGTCCAGCAGTGAGCAGGTCATCTGGAATGGAGCTGGTTAATTCATTTCCCAGCTAGGAGCTGGCCAGAATGTTATCTGGGGCAGCTATCAGGCAACAGACGAAGAGACATTTGCAGCAGCCTTGCTCCCCACAGTCACTTCCTCCTTCAAATCTACCCCAAGGAGGAAGAAGTCTGCAAACAACGATAGATGTCAGACATATTCTTAGGGGGCTGGGGCAAGAGTGGGAGGAAGAGACGGGGAATGAGAGAGCCCTGTGTAAACATCGTTACATCTTGGAAAAGTCCCCTGAAGGGTGCAGGCTAGAGCTGGAAGAACAACAACAGTGGGCATTGATATGTTGCCCTGTTAACCCGCAGTTTCCCCTTCACATATTACGCCAACTCTTGTAACCACCCCTCAAGGCAGCATTTCCCTTATAACACGGCTAACTCCACTACACGTCCTTCTGACCTCAAATTCTCCTAAATCTTTTGTCTGCCCCATAATTCTGTTTCTCTGTACACTTCCCCACCCTCCACCTAGTTGTCTAGCCACCACCCAAAGCTCTGTGGTTTTATTTCACCCCCTTCGCCTTCCTCCCAGCCATCCCAGCCTTGTCATTCTCCACCAGTTCAACCCTACTGACCACAGGACCTTCTGCCATCACTTAACTAAGCCCCTTGTGTTCCACCATAGCTGTTCTGGCCTCATAGCCATCCCCATCACATATCACCTGCCTCTTAGCTCTCCATGAGTTCAATCACAGGAACCTGCTTTGCCATAACCTTCACCCCTTCGGTGACCCTTGGTGCTCCTCTCAGTTCAACCACACTAATTCAGAACTATCCCTCCCTTCCATGCCTAACTCACCCCCTCAGCACCACAGGTCTTCTGAGCCATTCTGCATAGAGTGAGCCTCCATGATCATCTACAACAAGGGCTAAAAGGGAAGCTGGGGAAAGAGGGGACTCTGAGGAGGATATAAGAATGGGAGGTGGCAGAGAGAAGAAAAGCATCAGAGCATGCTGAAGAGCTGTTTCATCTTCAGCTGCTTCACAGTGTGATGACTGAGGCAGGTGCCTCACCACCAGAGCAAAGATGCCAGCTGTGCATGTCAAGGGCACACCAACACACAGAGCCACAGCTCTGCAGAAGGAGACTTTGCAGGTACAGATGAAAAACTTGGAGGTTGGTTAATGGCCAGATGGAGTGTCTCCGCCAGTGCTCTTGCCCATTCTGTCTTGTGCTGCTACCCTGTCTTATTTCTCTCCACCCTGATGCAGTGTGTGGGTGGGGGAGGCTGAGGAAGGAGGAAGCACCAGCTACATGTGCAAAAAAAGTGTGAGCAGCTTCAGTCAGCCACAAAGAGAGGCACCTTGCTGGTGGCTTGCAGCTCTTGGTAAGGGTGATAGTGCAGCTTGCAGTGGCTCACAGATGGTGCAAATTGTCAAGGCTGCAGACAGCTGGGAAGCTTAGTCCTGACATTTCTGCACCAAGACACTGTGTGGCTATCCTGGCTATGAGTGTGCAGCACTGTGTACGCACTGGAAAATGGGCTCTTATCCTCACCTGGATGCAGTCTGACTGAGGGATCTCCACACCAGACCATAAAAACAAGCTCAAAGACAGTCAACTGCTCTGGGTGACATCATGTCTTCCTTCCATCCAGTAGTCAAACCCATGGCTATGTGCTATCTAGTCTTGTCAATGTGTTAATCCTTCCAGGGTTCTCCTAACAAACTCGTAGCTTTAAGTCATGGGAGGGTTTCCCCATCTCACCCTGGAAAACTGCCTGTACTACCATTGTTCCCAGCTATGTTTTTTCTTTCTCTTCCAGAGCTGTGGGGAAAACCTGTCTCCTTATCAGCTACACCACCAATGCCTTCCCAGGAGAATACATCCCCACTGTGTGAGTGACACATCTGCAGTCTGGGGGTGGGGGGGAGGCAGGGAAAGCAGGTTACAAAGGGGTGCAGAAAGCCCCTGTCACAAAGCCCTGTACCAGCAGAGGAAGAGCTGCCAAACCAACATCACTTCAGGTTGTCATTCACCTTTCACCAGAAGCACAAGTGGCCTTGTAAAACCAAAGTATAAATGGAACACTTGGAAAACATAAACTAACCCAAGGCTCTACATGTCTGCTAAGTTTACAAGTAGTAGATGGAGTCTTGCTGTCAGGCTACAAAAAATGAACCAGACCCCAGAGAAGGTGGTTTTCTACATGAGGGACCACACATGCTTCCTTGTTCAAGGTACCTGCTGTCACTGAACCAGGCACTGATAACCCTGGTGGTAGGAGCGCAGGACTCAGCTAAAGGCCAGAGCAGAAGGTCTATGCAATTCAAGGGGATGTATGGAAAGAGTAGCAAGCTTAGGGTTGCCTTACAACAAAAAAGACATAGAGGCCATGGAGTGTGTCCAGAGAAGAGCAACAGAGCTGTGTAGGATCTGGAGCACAGGTCTGATGGGGAGCGGCTGAGGGATCTGGGGTTGTTCAGTCTGGGGACTCAGGGCGTCTCAGGGGAGATCTTATCACTCTCTACAGTGACCTGAAAGGAGGTTGTGATGAGGTGAGGGTTGGCCTCTTCCACCATGTAACAGTGATAGGATTAGACATAATGGCCTCAAGCACAAGGGGAGGTTCAGGTTGGACATTAGGGTAATTTCTTCTAAGAAAGAGCGGTGCTGCAGTGGCTGCCCAGGGAGGTGGTGGAGTCACCGTTCCTGGAGGTGTTCCAGAACTGTGTGGATGTGGCACTGAGGGACATGGTCAGTGGGCATGGTGGGGATGGGCTGACATTTGGTCTAGATGATCTTAGAGGTCTTTTCCAGCCTTAATGATTCTATGATTCTTAGTCTGAGTAGCTGGCTGCATTTTTCCCCCCACACTGTGTGGGGTATGTTTGGAGATGCACACTGTGCATCCTCATACAAGCACCACTGGCATATGACTACATGCTCCCAAAAGTGAGAAAACGAGTGTGTCAGATTGTCATCTCAGGTACAAGAAAACCTGAGGACCCCAGTTTTTACTCTGGACCAATCTGCAAAAGAGGCAGAAGTAGTGACTGTGACAGCAAGAACCCATCTCTTCTTGGAAGCCAGTCTGTGTAAGAACACCATACTTCCCTGGGAGTGGCTGTGAAACGGCCATGTGTTTGTGGGCTGCACACCATTTCTCCTCCTGCCTGAGACTTGTGGTTGGAGATGATGAAAGGAGGCCATTTTGTGCTCCTTGCAGTAAGGCTTATCTCACAATGGCAGCGTGTGTCATGAGCACATTCAAAAAGTCTTTTCATTGCTTCCTTCCTGTCACTGGTTTCCCTTATGAAACATGAAAAAAATACACCAGAAACAACAGAGAAGAATCTACCCTCTGCCCTGACATGCACAGAGTAAAATTTTTTGCCCCATCCCTCTTCTACTTTTTGAGCCACAGTGTATGTCTCTGCATTTCAGGTTTGATAACTATTCTGCCAATGTGATGGTTGACAGCAAGCCTGTAAATCTGGGGCTTTGGGATACTGCTGGACAAGAGGATTACGACAGGCTGAGGCCGCTCTCTTACCCACAGACGGTGGGTCACACTCCATGCTCCTCCTACTCTGGTTCTCCTTCAGATATGTTTCCTTCCTCTGCTGCAAAATCAACATTTGCCAGACTGCGATGATAGGATTGTTCCCTTCTCTCTTTGCCCTCTTCTGAGAATCCCTATGTTGATATACAATACATGGAAATGCTAAAGGTAAAAGATATCAAAGGGTGTTTTGGAGCCCTTATCTACACTTCATTACTGAGAAGCAAGGAAACTGAGATCCTCAAAGACACTTATGAGTCCAGCTGACACTGGTTTTAATGTGGGATAGCTGCTTTATGCAGCCCTGGGAAACAAAAGCCCTACTTAAGAAGTTAAAGCGGATGAGGGAATTTAGGAGCAGGGACAGGAGCTTTCCACATTCCTGTGAAATGCTATTCTGGCTTCTGACCTTTAAAAGAGTTTAGGTTTATAAACATGTATTTGATCTGCTGATGCCTCAGCTAAGTCCAGTATTCTAGCAGAACAAATGGGTGATCCTCCCCACCTTCCCTGGAGGATATTTTTCCTAGAAGTCTCTTGGGAAGCACAGAAAGAATCTGCTGCCTCAAGCATTGGTTTGAAGGTTGCCATTGCAACCAAAAGGGCTGGAATTGAGGCACTGTTTGTTCCAGCTATGTTTAGCTGCATGAGAGTTAGATGCTTTATGTATACTGGCTGCCTAGGCTCCTTCTGCAGACAATGCAAGCATGCCTATTTCTCAACAGCATACTGGTAGGTACCATAGGACATGTGCCAAGTATAGGTGGGTAAAACTTTTCTGAGGTGCTTGTCTCTGGTGGCTGTAGAAATAAGTCAGAGGGCAGATTGGGCCTGGCACTCTTGATTGAGATAGCTGAAGCTGGATGAGATAAATGTAACTCTGAAGAGCTGCTTTGGCTTTGTTTTGTTTTCAGTTGAAGCCTAAATTCTGCCATGCCCAGAAGTGCTTATCCATACTCTGCCTCATTTACCTCCTGCACGTCCACTTTTGGAGTTGAATGTCATTTTGTCTCAACAGCAGGCAATGACAGCTATCTGGTGTTCTCTGAGAAATGAACTGGACACTGTCAGACTTTTTCCCATACAAATGAATATGCTTACCACAAAAACCCCATCCTCATAGCTAAATGCTTGTCTCTTCTGATAGTGGTGGCTATGGTTACTATGAGTCAGGAGACTAAATATTCTTCCCTCCCCTAGAGGCAATCAGCAGCAGTCTGGACAGTGTCAGATGGTAAGAGACAGTTTTCCCTGACATGACCCATTTTGGTGCCCACTCAGTTCTGCTCTCCCCTCCCCGCCTCCTGTATTGCAATCCCATATACTCATTCTAACTCTGTACCATGGTTGTGTGCCTACAGGATGTCTTCCTGATCTGCTTCTCCCTTGTCAGCCCAGCATCTTATGAAAATGTCCGTGCTAAGGTGAGACAGAGCATCTTTGTCCATCAGTGGGTGAGGAGAGTGAGTTTGGTGTTGGTCTTGAGAAGAGTTGACTGTGGATGGAGACTACTAAGAGGATGCCTAGAGCTAGAGGGGTAATATTGTTTTCTGCATACATTAGAAGGAATTGAATGTCAGCCTGATTTCCAGGTCTTTTCTGAGTCAGCTCAAAGAAGGTGGCCAAGCCCACTGAAGAGTTATTATTCTCCTTGATGGGCTACTCTGTGTGAGACCACAGGCTTACGTTCTGATGGCACCTTTCATCCAATACTGTTCATAGGATATGAAGAGCTGGTACCCACATCCTTTGTATAGGAAGTGAGGGAGGAAGGAGAGATGGAGAAAAACACAGTGTTTCCTTCCTACAACTCTCAAGTTCCTCCTTGGGTTTCAGAAAGCTGTGAGGGATGGAGAATAGCTTATGCTTTCCTTAGTAGATTGTATTTAGTGCTGTCTCTCCTTTCACTTCTCACTATTCCCCTGCACTGGTGTCTGAGGGATTCAACTCATTCTTTGAGCTCTATGTCTGTAGACCCAGCAACAGGGGCTAGTCTGCACCAGGCTGTAGTGCCCAACACTCAATGGAAGGGCATCATGGAAGGACAGGGTGTCCTGTTAACATTTTTTAAGGGTGCCCCTTTATTTCACTCATGCATGTCCTCTCTTGTCTCTGCAATTTTGCTCCCTCACTAGTGGTTCCCTGAGGTGCGACACCATTGCCCCAGCACTCCCATCATCCTTGTGGGCACAAAGCTGGATCTTCGTGATGATAAAGACACCATTGAGAAGCTGAAGGAGAAGAAGCTTTCTCCTATTACATATCCTCAGGGTCTTGCCTTGGCCAAAGAAATCGGTAGGTGCTAGGAGACAACACTGAAAAAACAGAGGCAGAAGATAAGGGCTTCCTCTCAATCATATGAGGCTTCCTTAGAAGTATATCTGAAGAACAAGGAGACTCATCAAGGGTCATAGGACAAAACGCACTTCAGGAGGCTCAGGAAAGAGATGTGCTCCTTGAGGAAACATAAACAACTCTCTGTCTTCTGCCTCTCTCTAGATGCCATCCTCAACATACATAAATGTGCACTTGCACAGTCTGCTCCCCTTTTACTCTGCTATTTCTATCTGGGCCAATATTTTCCTGTGAAAGCCACAGCTGCTGTGTGGGCAGAGGCCTCCCGGAAATAGGCAGAAGACTGAGTTTTCTAACATCTCTCAGGAAGAGATGCAACAACAATTTCCTCAGATATCTGTGTCTCACACCCCTCTCTGGGCATCAGCCTCCTCCTGTATTTTGGGACATTGCACAAGTGTTTGCGCCAGGTAACCCCTTGTCTCAGCTGTGGAAGAGAGGATGAGGAGCACAGATTGAAGGACAAGTTTTCAACTGAGTGTTCAGAAGAGAGTGTGGGAAGCCAGAATAGCATAGCCAGCATCACATAGCCTCAGATTTGACAATGAGAGTGGGGAATAGGCAAGTCCTGGTCTTGTACAGCTGAAATGGCTTTGCCCCAAGGTCAGGATCGCCTGAATCAGAGAAGTATGCCCTGATTGTGCTTTATGGATTTGGTCACATGAGTTGTGTTTATTCAGTTTGGGCAAGAGCCAAGTGCCTTGCTCTGCAGCACAGGATTTCTGAGAATTGGGACTACAGAGCTCCAAAAGTGAGGTGCTGTGTGATGTAAGATGCCACCAAAGGTTCTTGTGCTCAGTCCGAATGAAGCTCGAAGCATAAGGAAGCTGAGACCTCATCTCAAGAGGAGATTCAGATGATGTTTAGGTATACACATAAGAACATATCTGCAAAGCAGGCACTGAGGGGGGAGAGTGCTGTGGCTATGAGGTGATTGGAGCCAGAGTTGTACAGCTGACACGGACACATGCCTCTCTCTCAGCTTGACAGCAATCTGTGGTATCCCTCCTCCTCTTGCATGGTTCTGAGTCAGCACCATTCACAGCAAGCTCTTGCATACCCAACCTGCCTACCCCCATTTCCTCTCTCCCCATTACAACACCTGCTTTCCTCCCAACAGACTCTGTGAAATACCTCGAATGCTCAGCATTGACGCAGCGTGGCCTGAAGACGGTGTTTGATGAGGCCATCCGAGCGGTCCTCTGCCCACAGCCCACCCGAACAAAGAAACGAGCATGCAGCCTCCTCTAGGACAGTAAGTGTGAAAGGGATCCCTGGGAAGGACAACAGTGGCCATGTCCCTGGAGGCTCAAGGCGAGGTTGGATGGGGCCCAGGGCAGCCCTGCCCAAGGCAGTGGGTTGGAACTAGATGATCTTTAAGGTCCACTCCAACCTAAGCCATTCTATGATTGCTACTCCTGAACCCAGGGGGTTAGGATCTGTTGCATCTAGTGGAATGGGCCATCCTGCTTAGGGACAGGACAGAATGTGATAGGATGAAGACTGTGGGCCCCTTGTCCATTGCCTGCCCTTGTGCAGGTTTGCATCCATCTCTTGGTGCAGGGAGGCCCAGAATTTCTTGTCTCTACCCTCACAGAAACTGTCAACTTCTGCCACAGAAGGAGCAGCATCCACATTGCCCTGAGGATGACCTGCTGTGAGCTATGTAAAGCCACAGCCTTTATCTACAAAGAGGGGTAAAAAAGCTGTTCCTTATTTATGGGAAATTGCCCAAATAGCTCTTCCTCTTATAAGTCCCTTCTCAGCTCAGGGGATGTTTTGTACTGCTGTGCATGGGCGGACTGCAGCAGGGCCCCCAGGACTCCTTTGCTCCTCACATTGTCCCTTCTTGCCCTTCACCTTCAACTCAAGGATGCAAGGCAAAGCTGGCCAGAGTCTAAGGACAGAGAGGAGTGACTTCTTTCCAAGCAGGACCTGGCCCCTTCCTTCTCCACCCCTACCAGGGCAAAAGGAGGGAGAGCAGGAGTATGACTGGGCTGGTTTCATGAGGCCTGTTTTTGTTTTGGCTGCAGGTCCTGGCCCCATCCTGATGCTAGGCTCTGCCTCACATGCAGGAGAGCGATGCCTCCACCATCCCGGAGCTCAGTACCTTCTGGCGGTCACTGTGCTTTTTACTTCTGCTGGCTTGAAAGACTGTTGTGGGTCTTTGGCACTGGTTTGTCCATTTGCACAAGTCCCTCAAGTCCCGGCTGCCCCATCCTCACCACCCCTCAGATCACAACGCAGTGAGTGAGACCCAATAAACAGACCAGTCCATACCATGCCCATGATGCGAATGTTGTGTTAGCCAAGACAGCACGGTGGTCACACTTTGCCTTTTGCCCCGTGTGTTCACAGGAAAAAGTATCCTCCTCCCCTAGCAAGGCTTTCCCTCCTCTGCAGGCTTTGGGAGGGGACACCCAGCCCCAGACTGCTCTCCTTTGCAGGGTGCTGGGGACACCCTTTTACCACAACACGTCTGCACAAACACTGCTGGTCGGCTGTCAGAGGCGGTCATATCAGTATTCACACTTGGTCACACTGCCAGGCACAGGCAGAGTGAGAACAGGAAGGGGGAGGGCAGAAAAAGATAAAAAAATACAACAGAGGAATGAGTCACCAGCCCAGACAAATCGCCTCCAAGTCACTAAAATTAAGCTGGAGAGAGTGGTCCCAGTGGTACAATGGATCTGGCAGCTGTGAGCACCTGCCTTGCTGATGCATTACAGGGACTTGAGAAGCAGAAGTGCTATGGGGTGACTGCCACCACCACCGCTCGTGAGTGGGAGGAGGGCTCCGGGTGAGATGATTGGCAATGCAAAATCCTGCAGTCCTGGGAGGGCACAGGGAGCTGTGGAGTCAAGCCAGCTCGCCTCTCCTGGATGCAGATCTGCTGCTGAGTTCCAAAGGCTGTGTCCTGCACAAGTGGGTGGCATGGTTGTGTCAGCAGCAACACACCATGGCAAAGCCCCCTGGGTACCCTGCTGCCAGGGAAACTTCTGTGAGTTCAGTGCATGGCTGTGTGTGGGTACAGCAACTCAAAGCAGTGATATTGTCCAGACAATGCTTTCGGTTATATGGTCTGATTTTTGAATGGTTCTGTGTGGAGCCACGAGCTGGACTCGGTGATCCTTATAAGTCCCTTCCAACTTGGAATATTCTGTGATTCCGTGGCTCTATGGAACTCTAGCCACTGGTATCTGCAAAGCAGCCCTGGAGGACGTCCTGCAGCAGTGAGTTCCACAGATTGCACATGAGCTGTCAAACGAATTGCCCAAGCCTGGTTTAAGGTGCCATAAATCGTGTCAACACTAATCCAGAGAAGCAGAAAAAAACATCTGGGCATATACCTGTGGGAGGGCAAGGGACAGAAAGCCTTTGAGATTGGGACCCAGCCTCCCTTAAGCATTGTAAACATTACTCAAACCACTGAATTCCCACTCACTCTCTGGTTTCCAAGCTTTTACCATCTTAGTGCATTGAATGCTCTGTCCCCTACTGCATGCAGCAATGCAGAGAGAGGAGAGGCTTGCTATATGCATGAAACAAAACTGGCGTATCTGCCTGTCACTGGAGGGGCACAAGCTGATCTCTCCTTCCAACACAGCCCAAGCAACTTGCACAGCCCCTGTTGGAGCTGCTGAGAATGGGGCAAGGCTCCAGGTTTGTAATCAGGTGGACATTGGCCTCTTCTCCCAGGTAACTACAGTAGGATGAGAGAGAAGGGCCTCAAGTTGTGCCAGGGGAGGTTCAGATTGGATATTAGGATATTCTTGTCAGAAAGAGCAGTGCTGCAGTGGCACAGGCTGCCTGGGGAGGTGGTGGAGTCACCGTCCCTGGAGGTGTTCCAGAACCGTGTGGATGTGGCATTGAGCGACATGGTCAGTGGGCATGGTGGGGATGGGCTGATAGACGGACTAGGTGATCTTAGAGGTCTTTTCCAGCCTTAAAGATTCTGTGATTCCATGCTGACAAGCCCTAATGAGTGGACCTCTGCCATTATGTGTTTTTTTCTTCTAAGGCACGATTTCATGGGCTGCCTGTGCAGTGCTGCAGCCACCTGCCCTGCCATGACAAAGACAACCACTGGGTGCTGCCCATGCCATTCCTTCCCCAGTGAGGTCTCACATCCTCTGTGTCTCCAGACAATAGTGTTGCCAAGACTTCAGTTATCCTGACAGCTTTGCAACTTGCCTTCACCTGTTCACCTTTGAGGAGCACTGGCTGGACATAAAATTGTTCAAACAGTTTCAGAAGCCCAGTTTTTAGGCCACAGCTAAGTTCTGATCACAGGGATGCTCTCTGCTTGTGTTGAGGCTTGAACCAGCCCAAATGCCCATAACTCCTCTGCCAGATGTCAAGAGCTGGGTGACTACACAGCACAAGGAGTCACAGCTGCTGGATGCAGCATAGAGAAGTGGTGAGAAGTATAGGGAAGCACTCAGAACAGGGAATGAGATGGGGAAATCCTAATTTCCTTCCTGGAGAAGTACTGTCACAAAAGAACTTCATTTTTTACCCTGCCTCTTTTATTCTGGATCTGCCCCTTGCAGCACAGATGCAAACTAGTGAGAGAGTTGGGGCTGTCATATTTTTTTTTTTCCCAATGAAAGTGTAAAATACATGGGATTCCGCAAGGAGCCAAGGGAGGGAGAGAGAGCTAAGACAAACAGCCCCCTCTTTGCCCATCTACCTCCCCGCTCGCGGGGTAGAGCAGAAGCAATAAGCATTTGCATGCTCAACAGCATCCCTATTCCTGAGCATCTCACCAGCCAGAAGGGTTTGCTGTGTCCCTGCAGCAGTGAGCAGCACTGGTCCTGCCTGCAAGATGCTGCCAGCAGGTTGCTCCTCCGGGGGGAGAGTGGGGG